>JAJPUD010002750.1:10428-98395 GCA_023553655.1 Myrmecobius fasciatus
AAAGAAAGAAAGAAAGAAAGAAAGAAAGAAAGAAAGAAAGAAAGAAAAGAGGGAGGGAGGAAGTTTAAAAAACATTTCCATCTCCTGTCACCTTTCTGATGAGCTATGTGTTGCTACAAGTGTGTTTATGTGCTAGAGAGACAGGACCAAAGAGAGAATTCTTCTTATCAAAGCTAGTAGTTTAAAAAGCAGTCCCTTGCAGTTTCAGTTATGACAGCTGTTTCTGGGATATGAAGAGGTTTTTCAGAGCTGTGGGCTCTCTATCCCCCATATCCAGCAGTGAAAGCTCTCATTTGTCTTCCCACCATCATGTTGATGCAGCTGGCTTGACACTGCTTACCTCAGCACTTTTTTTTTTCGGGGGGGGGGGGCCCGGCCTGAAAGACAGAAGGCTTCCTTGTGATCCCAGGCTCTTCCTATCAAATGACACTCAGGCAATGGTTTTGGTGACTTATTTACTGGCACTAGACCAGTAAAAACAAAAATGAACATTCACAACTAATAAATCCTTGAGCCTAGATAGCTACAGCAACCGTGGTAGGATTACATCAAAATGTTAAAACTGATACCAAAAGGCTCTTTGGGAATATGGAACCTAATAAGTCAGAAGCAAGGGAAGGGGGTGGAGAGAGACACGGAACAGAGAGGAGACTCTTTGTTAGTAATCTCAGATCTTAAGCAACTCTAATAGGTCTGAGCTTGAGTCATGTGGGTATATTTTTTTGGGGGGAAGGGGATAGTTACATCATTGGAACCTGAGATAGCTAAAGTAACCACCATCTCATCCATAACTATAAAGTCACACCAATTCAAAGAATATGCTGAAGGAGGCCAGCTTTCCCAGGAGTAGATAGAGTGACGAGAACGAAACCACGACTTTCTCAGCAGCATTGAAAGATACTATTTTTTACCAAGGACAAGAGGTCAAGAATGTTTAGCAAACAAAAATGTAGGACATTCATTACTAGATATTTCAGGAAGGGCCCTTTCCTACCTCTGGTTCTTTTATTGAAAATTAATGTGTTTCTTATATGCTAGAGTGATCATGCAAGTTTTTATTGTATTGATTTATTGATTATTATACTACTTGAATGTAGATAAGGGATGTTCCTGAAAAATGTGGCATGGAAAACTTTTGAACTTTGCTAAGAAACAGTGATTTAAGGGAAGGGGAAGGGAAGCCACTGACCATTTTTTTTTTTGGTCCAACTTGGTTGTGTTCTCTCTAACCATTGCTTGCAATTCAATGCAGATACATTTCCTGTGATGACCCAATAAACAACTTCATATTTGGTATGCAGATAGTTGAACTCATACACAAGGGATTCATCCTTTACACCTAAAGCCATATTGAGAAGATAACAAGAATTCACTTGAAAAAAGTGTGAGTGAAAAAGAAAAAATAATATGAATAATTCAGCTGACTGATTTATACAAAGCCCAACATATATTCATAGGGGAAGAGAATTATTTGTTAACTGGCAAAGTGAATTATACATTTTTGCCACAATTTGGTCAAGACAATTAAGACAAAAGAAAAACTAAGAAATTATGGAAAATATGGAAAATATCATAAAATTATAGATTTGAGACCTCCAAGGGACTTTAGAAAAGGTCTGAACTAAGGAAGTTGCTATCTAAATAAGGAGAAAGTACATGTATGCAAGATATTGTAGAGCAAGGAATGGTGATATTAGACAAGTGATTGAATATACGGGGTGAAGAAGAACAAGAAGTCAAAAATAATATCAAAGTAGGAGGTGCTTTCAACATAAAAAGGATGTTTGGGACAAGGGTCAGTGTAGGAAGAAAGATAATGAATTTTGTTTTAGACGAGTTGAGTATTAAGAAGTCTAGAGAACATTTAATATGAAGCATCCTATAATCAAAGTGAGATGCTCCAGTGGAGCTTAAGACCAAGATTAGGGGTTCATTATATAATTTTGGAAGTCAAATATATAGAGAGAGAATATTTGAATCCATAGTAGTTGTTGAATTCACCAAGGGGAATTATAGGCAGAAGACAACCTGGAACATAACTTTTTTTTTTAATTAAAGCTTTTTATTTGTATAACATATGTATGGGTAGTTCCCCAGCATTGATATTTACAAAGCTTTCTATTACAAATTTTACCCCCAGCCCCCTCCCCTCCCCTAAATGGCAGGAAGTCCATGACATGTTAATAATGTTGAGTTACTTGACAAGTTATGCAAGAAAAATCCTATCTACAAGAAAAAAAAAAAAGAAAATCAGAGAAAGGCAACACAATGCAAGCAAATATCAATAGAGATCATGAATATGTTATGTTGTGGTCCATATTTCATATCCCTCTCTCTGGGTGTATATGGTTTTCTTCAGTGAACAACTGGAACTGATTTGAGACAATTCTTTGTTGCAGAGAGCCATATCCATCAGAATTGATCATCATGTAATACTGTTGTTGCTGTGTATGATGATCTCCTGGTTCTGCTCGTTTCACTCAGCATCAGTTCATGCAAGTCTCTCCAGGCCTCTCTGAAATCGTCCTGCTGGTCATTTCTTACAGAACAATAATGTGCCATAACATTCATATACCATAATTTATTCAGCCACTCTCCAATTGATGGGCATCCCTTCAGTTTCCAGTTTCTAGCCACTACAAAAAGGGCTGCCACAAACATTCTTGCACATGTGGGGCCCTTTCCCTATTCTAAGATCTCTTTGGGATATGGGCCCAGTTACAAACACTGCTGGGTCAAAGGGTATGCACAGTTTGATAACTTTTTGAGCATAGCTCCAAATTGCTCTCCAGAATGGTTGGATCCGTGGAACATAACTTTCAACAAAGCACTTGTTAAGGACCCAGTATCTGCCAGTTTGTGCCATAGAACATAACATTAGTTATATCCACAGTTAGGGAGTACGATATGATATGGGTAGACCAGCAAAGGAAACTGACAATGAATAGTCAGACAGGCAAAAGGAGAACCAGGTAGAATAGAATTACAAAAAAATAAATAGGAGATAGTATCCAGAAGGACATGTTGATCAACACTATCACATCTTTAAGAGAAATCAAAACTTCTAGGGACTGAGAAAAGCCAAAAAAAAAAAAAAAAAAAACTTGGCAATTAAGCAATCACTATGTTACTCCCTAATAGATAAGTAGTTAAAAGATTCAAATAACCAGATACCAAAAGAAAAATTATAAAATATTAATAACTATGTAAAAGAATGCTACAAATCATTGATTATAAGATAAATATAAATTAAAATGAGCCTGAGGTTTTATCACATGCCAAAAAAATCTGCAAAGATAACAAAAGATGGAAATAGTCAACACTGAAATGGTTGTTAAAAGACAGATACACTGAAGCATTGTTAGTGGAGCTGTTAATTTTTAGTATATCTAATCTGTAAAATAATTTGAAATCATACAAACAAGATAATTAAATCTCTATACCTTTTGACCCAGAGCTTTCAAAGCCAGGCATATACCCCAGGAAATTACTAATAAAAAGAAAAGCTCTTTTTTTAATAAAAAAATATTTATAGAAACACTTTAAATGGCAGCAAAGAACTGGAAGCAAAATATGTGCTCATAAATCAGGGAATGGCTAAACACATTGTGGTACTTTAATGTAACAATATGACTGCTATAAAGATTACAAAAACGACAAACAGGGTGAAACATATGAACTGATGCAAACTGAAGGAAATAGAGCCAACAACCCAATAAATACAATGTAAAATTGAAATACAAAACAAAGAATCAACTTTGACTCAAAGAAGAGATAAAAAAGATACTTCCCCCTATCTACTTGCAGAGGCTGGCAGTTCATGGCTATGAAACATTGTATTTGTTGACAATTTTCTAAATATCTACTTGTATTACTGATTTAATTTTTATTTTCCTTGGGGCAGTTAAATGATGTCTTGGATAGAGTACCTGTCCTGAAGTGAGGAGGACATGAATTCAAATGTGTCTTCAAACACTTAATACTTCCTAGATGGGAAACACTAGACTAGTCACTTAACCACAATTGCCTCAGGAAAAAAAAAAAACTCCATTTCTTTTTTGTTTTTATTTCTTGTAAAGGACTGGGATGGAGTAAGGGAAGGAAATTTAGGCAATGTAAAAACAAAAGCTATACATAAATTATGTGTGTGTGTGTGTATTTTACAAAAAAGATATCATTGGTAACTTCAGAGTGAGCAATTCCAGTTGAATGGTAACTTCAGCAGCCATTTTCTCTATTATTTAGAGATGTAAAAATTGAAGCCCATCCAGTGAAAATGACTTGCAGAAAGTCACACAAGTTACTAGCAACAGATTATGGGACATCAAATCTAGTGCTCTCAAGGTAGTTAGTTGGTGAAGTGAATGGAGCACTGGCCCCCGAGTTAGGAGGACCTGAGTTCAAATCCAGCCTCAGACATTTAATACTTACTACCTGTGTGACCCTGGGCAAATCATATAAGCCCAGTTCCCTCCTCCCCCAAATAATAAATCTAATGCTCTTTACTCTGCAAAGAGGCTATTTTCTCTGCACCATTATGTTATTTGGACCTAGACACCCACTCAGTATGTTAAAAAATAAATAAAACTGAATGTATATGCACCAAGTGGTAGAGCATACAAATTCCTAGAGAATATATTAAGCCAGTTACAGTAAGAAATAAACAGCAAAACTGTATTAGTGAAAATTCAACCTTCCACCCTCAGAATCAGACAAATCTAACTACAAAATAAATGAGAAAGGAACTAGGTTAATAGAATCCCAGAAAAATGTGATAGACCTCTGGAAAAAAATTGAAAAGAGACAAAATGGAATATATTTTTTTTTTCTTGGTGATATATGGCACCTACTTAAAAACTGACCATGTGTTAGGGCATAGAAATCTCACAATCAAATGCAGAAAGGCAGAAATAGCAAATGTTTCCTTTTTGGACCACAATGCAATAAAAAAATTATATTCCATAAAGGATCAGGGAAAGATAGACTAAAAACCAATTGAAAATTAAATAATATAATTCTTTAAAAAAGAGTGGGTCAAATAACAAATCACAGAAACAATCCATAATTTCATCCAAGAGAATGACAATAATGAGACAACATACCAAAATCTATGGGATATGGCCAAAGCAATTCTTAGGGAAAATTTTATATCTCTAAATAGCTACATGAAAAAAGTAAAGAAAGAGGAAATAAATAAATCAAAGTATATGAATAAACATTTTTCAGATGATGAAATTAAAGCCATCCATTGTTATATGAAAATGTTCTAAATTACTATTGATTAAAGAAATGTAAATTAAAACAACTCTGAGGTACAACCTTATACCTCTCAGTTTGGCTAAAATGACAGGAAAAGATAATGATAATGTTGAAAGGGATGTGGGAAAATTGGAACATTAATAAGTTTTTGATGGAGTTGTGAAATGATCCAACCATTCTGGAGAGCAATCTGAAACTATGCCCAAAGGATTGTAAAACTGTGCCTACCCTTTGACACAGCAGTGTCACTACTGGATTTGTATCCCAAGGAAATGATAAAGGTGGGTAAAAGGATCCGCATGTGCAAAAAAAAATGTTTGTAGCAGCTCTTTATGTGTTAACAAAGAATTGGAATATGAGTAAATGTCCATCAATTAGGAAATGGTTGAATAAGCTGTAGTATATATGAAAGTAATGGAATATTATTGTTCTATACAAAATAATGAACAAACTGATTATAGAAAGGTCTGGAAAGATTTACATGAACTGATTCTGAGTGAAACAAGAAGAACCAAGAATACATTGTACATAATAACAGCAAATATGTGCAATGATCAACTGTGAAAAACTTCATTTTTCTCAGTGGTTTAATGATCCAAAGAAATCCCAATAGACTTTGGACAGAAAATTCCATTTAGATCCGTAAAAAGATATATGGAGATGGAAAATAAATCAACACATGCTATATTCACTTCTTTCTTCTGTTTTTTTTCCTCCCGTGATTTTTCCCTTTTGTTCTGATATTTATCCCCCAACATATAGAATACAGCTATCATATATCATTCAGTTATTCAATAAATATCAAAAAAGGTGCTGTACTCTATGATCAAAGCAGAATTGAAGTAGCTCAAAAGAAACGTGATATACTCAAATTTAGAGAACCCACCTCAAATGTTCACATGGAGTATTTGTACCCAACCTGTAGTACAGCATTCCAAACTTAATTTTTTTTGATCAGCCACCATCAGACACATTAAAACTTGATTCTAAGATATTGATGTCATTTTGGTCCTCTTCAAGAAGAAAGCATCAACAAAACAAAATGTACCCTCCTAAGCCCTGATATTGATCCAAAGATAGAATAAACTATATTTAAATCTACCAGTACTCTATACTCCAGTATATCTATAGTTTTTTTTTCAGGAGAAAGTTACTTCAAATCATTTTTCAAATGAAATATTTTTTCTTTACACTGTGAACCTTTCTCTGTATTCATTGCAGTTAGTTGATATCTCCTTTATTATCTAGCAAAAAAAAAAAACATTCAAAATACTTCAGCTATGTCTGACTACTGAAGATCACATCTGCTTTTTGGAAGGTAAGGAAGAAACCATATTACATCATTATTCATATTTAGTTTGAACTTTTTATTTCATGTAAATATCTATTGAGCTATATAACTGCTATTCCAAACTTAAGCAGTTAATTGTTTTAAACTTAAATTCAGAACTTTACATTTATTTATTTCTATCAAATTTCTTTTTATTACTTTAAAGTATTCATTCTAATCTAACAAGATCTTTGTGGATTCTTATTCAATTAGCCATCTAATTTATTAACTATCCCTCTCAGCTTCATGTGATTGGCAAGTTTGATAATATCATCTGTGCTTTCATTCAAATTACATATGAAAACAACTAAGGTTGAAAATAAAATGGAAGTGTTCTTTCCAAGTTCAATATATCCATTAAAAACCATAAGGGACCTCCCTCTAAGTTGAAATTTATCCATTAATAACCTCCCTCCAGGTTAACAATGACCCATAAAAACCTCTTTTTGGATTATGGTAATTCAACCAATTTTTACTCCTGATGATACTGTTACCCCAACCTCATCTATCCATTGCACTCTGCAAGATATTATGAAAGACTTTGGCAAATGGTCTGATTAAATGTTAACACATTATATATAAAACATTCCTTCTGATTTACAAGTTTTAAATTTTTTTTAAGGAAAAGAAAATGAGGGATTGCTTGCCATGACTTCATTTACTCAACCCATTCTAATTCCTAGTGATTACTGCTTCCTTTCCTAAAACTCCAAAACTATACCTTAAATAATCAATCTATTCAAAAATGTTGTCAAGATCAAATAATCATCTATTTAGATTTGGAAGAGTCTTGAAAAATCATCTGGTCCAATCCTTCATATAGATGAAGAAACTTGGTTCAGGAAGTTTAAAAGCATTGTTCACACAGGTAGTTTGAATCTCCATATTTGAAATTTGAAGTTATTTGACTCCAAATTCAATGTTCTGTTCTTTACACAACACTAACCACTCATTAACCTATAGTCTGCAAAATAAACATTTGAAAATTAGCATAGCATTTGCTCTATAGCCTTCTGATATTCTTTTTCCTGTTATTCAAAGATTGGCACTGCAAATTATAAACTTGGCTTTGGCCTTCATTGGATCTTGATTATGATCACAGTTGTCTGAATGCTGTAAATGGAGTCAAGATCTGGGTTTTAATTCTACTTCTGATATTATATAACCATGGCAGTCATGTGATCATTAGGCAAGTCACTTACATCTGAGCTCCCTTTTCTTTATCTTTAGAGATAATAATACCTATAGAAGTCTAATGTAAAAGGTTATTATGAGCTTCAGAGAAAGCTATTTCAGATAGATTTCAGAAAGATATTTCAGAGAAAATAATCCATATGATGATCTTCGTAAATTTCGAAGTATTATATAGATTTCAGCTATTGGCTACACTGATAAACACCATGATCCAAGGCAATTCCAAAGGATTCATGATAAAAAAAATTATCCACCTGTGGAGAGAAAACAGATGAACTCTGAGTACAAATTGAAGTATAATTTTCTCCTTTTTTCCTTTTCTGTGATATGGCTAATATGGAAATATGTTTTACATGATTCCACATGTACAAATGATATAATATTGCTTGCCTTCTCAGTGAATAGGGAAAGGATAGGAGGGAGAGAGAAAATTTGAAACTCAAAAACTTAAAAGAATGTTAAAAATAAATAAGCCATAAATTTTTCACAAGATAAAAAAATTATTTTCTAAAAGGAGAAATGGTGAGAAAAGCCAAGAATTTACCATATGTTCTGCTTCAAGTGAAGTATAATTTTCAGTAGATTATTGTTTAGGCAAAATTCCACATTACTACAATGGTGTAGCAAATCATTTTCTGAGGAGAGCTAGATGGCACAAAAGATCAAACACCAGTCCTGGAGTCAGGAGGCCCTGAATTCAAATCAAACACATGACACTTACCAACTATGTAACACTGGACAAGTTACTTAACCTCAGTTACCACACAAAAAGTTGACACACAAAAAAGAGAAAAGATATATGAATCATCATCCTTACCCACCAGCTGTCTTAATATTCTGTATTATAGTTCCATCACAATATTACTTCCATTTCTTTCTCTTTTGATACATAAGTAATCGTTGTCTTTAGTTTTACTTCTAAGTTTAGAGAATATTAGGAACTGTATTTGAAAGCAAAGGCAAGATACATAAGACAGGGATGAGGATCAAGAGAGAGAAACTGAGGCTATCCAACACTAACACTGTTCTCAAATTTATTTCTTTTAAACATTGTATGACTTTCTAAGACACTGTGTATATCATCCTACCAAATTCTGGCCATATTTATGAGGTCATATTCACATCTTTCTGCTAGAAATCTCAGGTTTACACGTAAAATTAAATCTTAAGTTCATTGCATTTACAAAATTTTCTCTTTACATTATAAAATAGACATCTAAGGGCATAAGTATCTGGTCTTTTTTTTCTCAATAATTCTGGTTCATCAATTTCTCCACTAATATTCTTCATTATATATCTTAATATTGAGATCATCTTTAGAATTTTGTTTTGAAGTTTAATGTAGGTATTTTCTTCTCTCCTTTACATGTTCAACTATCTACATGACCGTTAATTTTCTTACCAGACACATTTTCATTTCTATAAGATACATTTCATTCTTAACTAGAAGTCAATCATTTTGATATCTTAATTTTTTAAAATTAAATTACAATTTTTACTTTACAAAATTGGGAAGACGCAGCACATTTGGTATTCTGGTAAATGTTTAACAAATGAATCTCCAAAAACAATTTTTTTCAAGACATGAATTTAAATTTAATCTGCATTAACATTTTCTCCACTACTTTCTTAGGTCTAGACCAGAAGCTGGCAGACTATAATTTGAGGGACAAATCTCCAAACCATTCTTAGCTTTCATGCTTTACAAAAACAGGCAGCAGACAATGTTTGGTTCCATTTATAGTTCCATTTGGTTCCATTATAGTTTTCTATCCTTTGATCTAGAAAATAAACAAAATAAACAATCACCTTCTGTTTTATAGAATTTACTGATTTTCAAGGTATAAATGCTCAAATTGAAGAACTAACAATTGGATCTTGCTAGCTTATAAGACTTGGTTTTACCATATCCCTGGATAAATGTAAAGTTACATTTTGACTAAAAAAAACATCCTAGCACAAAATGGGGGGGGGGACAGGAAGGGCCAAGTTGAGTGTACAAAAAGTTTATTTAAAAAAGAGATGTGAATTCATTAGTGACTTGCAAATGTAATATCTGTGAACAATATGGCATAACATCCCACCTAGGCAATATCGGGTTGCATCAAGAGAACCAGAGGAGGGAGGTGATCATCCCTCTGTTTTTAGATCATTTCTGGAGTATTGGATTCAGTTCTGAGCAATACATTTCAGAAAATATATTGATAAATTAGAGAGCATCTAGAGAAGGGCCATCGGGAAGAACTGAAGATGTGTAGTCTAGAAAAAGAATCAGTATTCAGAGAAATTCAGAGAATTTCAGAGTAATTCAGAGAAAAGGAAAGATGACTATCCTCAAGCATTTGAAACTTGAAATAGGGAATTGACATGTTTGCTTGATCCCAGAGTTCAAAACTAGCAGTAATGGATGGAAACTGCAAAAGGAAGTGGATGGAAGGAAAAAGATAGGTTTGATAGAAGAAAAAACTTCCAAGCAATTGGATTTATCTAAAATCCATTAGGGTTGCCTTGAGAGGTGGACCAGCTGAGGTATTTGAGCAATCTCTAGGGTTTTTTTTTGTTTTGTTTTGTTTTGTTTTACTTTCATTAAAGCTTTTTATTTACAGAGCATGAGTAATTTTTCTACATTGACCTTTGCAAAATTTTCTGTTCCAAATTTTCCCTCCTTTCCCCCACCCTCTCCCCTAGATGGCAAGTAGTCTAATACATGTTAAATATGTTAAAATACATGATAAATCCAATATGTGTATACATATCTATACAGTTATCTTGCTGCACAAGAAAAATCAGATCTAGAAAGAGGAAAAAAAAACCAACCTAAGAAGGAAAACAAAATGCAAGCAAACAAAAACAGAAAGCATTAAAATGCTATGTTGTGGTCCACACTCAGTTTCCACAGTCCTCTCTCTGAATATATATGACCTTCTTCATCTCTGAACAATAGGAACTGGTTTGAATCATCTCATTGTTGAAGAGAACCATGTCCATCAGAATTGATCATCATACAGTGTTGTTGTTGTGCATAATAATCTCCTGGTTCTGCTCATTTCCCTTAGTATAAGTTCATGCAAGTCTCTCTAGGCCTCTCTGAAATCATCTTGTTGGATGTTTCTTACAGAACAATAATATTCCAGAACATTCACATACCATAGTTTATTTAGCCATTCTCCATGGGCATCCAATCAGTTTCCAGTTTCTTGCCACACAAAAAGGCCTGCCACAAATATTTTTGCACATGTGGGTCCCTTTCCCTCCTTTAAGATCTCTTTGAGATACAAGCCCAGTAGAAACACTGCTGGGTCAAAGGCTATGCACAGTTTGATAACTTTTTGAGCATAGTACCAAATTTGAGCAAACTCTAGGTGACCATTTGTCAGGAAGGATACAAAGTAGGGCCTTTTCAAGCACGGGTAGAACTGGATAGCCACCAATGTTCTTTGTAACTCAGAAATTTTATTTTTATGTATCTCTTTATTAAATATGCTTGATATTAAATAAATTATTAAATTATTAAATATAACTTGATACCCTCTGAGATCCTGTTGTACTTTGACATTCTTTGGTTCTAAGATTCTTAAAAGATGGCAACTTTTAAATGGAAAAAGAGGTGAAAATACTTCCTGTGTCCTATAACTTTTGTTTTTTTCCCCTAAAACCTCAATAAAACAATAAACATAAATATTTACTACATATTAATTTTCAGAAAGACCACAAAGTCATATTTAACTATCAATATAATTGCTAGCTAGGGATATTTTAAATACTTAAGTAGAGTTTTGATCTTATTAATCTTGGAACTCCCTCCAAAAATATAGATTTCAACCCACTGATATCTATTCATTTTGTGTTGTTCTGGTCCCTGTCCTCCTCAAAGTTCACTCTATTGGTGTCTATACAATATACTGAAAATCTTTCTCATTTTCTCCCAGCTCTTGGAGGGGCACTCTGGCTATTCATCTGTCTTCCCTTATTCTCACCATATTACCAATACATCTTTTCTTTCTGTCATACAATTCTCTGATGACATCATTCATTCTTGCTCTTCAGAGTTCCTTACTGGCTGCATGCTACAGCTGGCTCATGTCTTTTCCCTTTTTCTTACCTTCTGTGACTTTTAAAGACGTTGATATCATGACCTTTTCCCACTTTTCTGGCCCTGTGTACTCAATGATCCAGTAAAATCGTCTTCCTTGCTATTCCTTATATAATATACATCATTTTCTGACTTTGTTGAATTTTTACTAGTTGTCACTCATTTCTGGAATTGGCTCCTTCCTCATTTATGTCTTTTGACTTCAAGTCCTATCTAAAATCTGACCTTACTTCATAATTCAAGTGCCTTACCTCAGATTATCTGCAGTTTATCCTTACCTATCTTGCTGGTACAAAGTTATTTAGATATGGCCACCTACCCCCTGAACTCTGTAAGAGCTGGGCTTGGGGGTGGGATATTGTTTGTTGTCTTTATTTCTACTGAGCATAGTGTCTAGCACATAGTAAGTATTTGATAAATGCTTGTTGATTTGACTGCATGCATGGTCATTTTTAGTTCTTCAGAAACAGTGGCATGCAAAGTTTCTTGGATTTTCAGCAACACCAATAAAATGCTTGTTTGAGAATATGAAACTTGCCTTCTGTGGAAAACTTAAGGTCAATAAGAGAGATTTGCAATTTACTGAAAGCAACCCAGCTTATTCTCCTCTTTTTCAACTCTTAGCAAATGTCATTGTCAATCTGCATTATGTCTACAAAAAAGAATACGGAGATGACAACATCATCAAGTGGTGGTTCTTGCCTCAAATTGCCTATAGTCTACTGATGGATATGATATGTATATAAACCTATCAAAATTAATCCATCAACAAACCTCTATTGAACATTACTATATGCCAGGACCTGAGGTAGACACTGAAGTTGCAGAGACAGAAAACATTCAAGAAGTTTATACTCTTGTATAGGAAAAATCAATACAAAAAGTACACACAAAAATACAAAGTAATCTTTGGAGGTACTGACAGCTGGGAAGGTCAGGAAAGGATTCAAAAATGAAGTGATATTTGAGTTACATTTTGAAAGTAGAAATTTTTAAAAACTGGAGTGGGAAGAAAGTGAATTCCAGACATAAGGAAACAGCCTATTCAAAGACATGAAGATGGGAGACAGTGATGTATAAAGAATAGCAAGACTAGTTTGGCTGAACTTCAAAATGTATGATGGGAGTATGTTTAATAAGGCTAGAAAGGTAGTCAAAACAAGACTGTGAAAGGACTTTCATGGCAAACAGAGGATATTGAATTTGATTCCAGAGATAATAAGGAGCCACTGGAATTTCTCAAACATGAGTCATACCTATCCTTTAAGAATATTTTGGCATATATGTGTATATGGATTATAGAAGGAAGAGACATGAAATAGATAACAAATCAGCAAGCAAAAGATAATTTGAAGAAAGAAGGAAATAAGCATTTCTAAAGTGTCTACTATGTGCCAAGCTACTAAGTGCTTTACAAATATTATTTCATTTGATCCCAACAACTCTAAGAGATAAGTGTTATTATTATCCCCATTTTACAGTTGAGGATTAAGAGGGTGAGGGTACTAACAACTGGGAAATTTGGAAAGATCTTACTATAAGACTTGTAGTAGAACTGTCAAGGATAACAAGGAATTTTAAGAAGTAGTGCTAAGAAGAAAATTCATGATGGCACAAAGAACAGCTTATATGATGGTAGGTGCAACTAGATAGTGCAACAGATAGAATATGAGGCCTGGAATCAGGAAAATGTATCTCCATGAGTTCAAATCTCACTTCAGACACTTAATAGCTATGTGATCCCTACCAAGTCACTTAATTTCATTTGCCTCAGTTTACTCATCTGTAAAATGAACTGGAGAAAGAAATGGCAAGCCATTCCAGTGATCTTTGCCAAGAAAACTCTAAACGAGGTCAAAAAGAGTCAGACATGACTGAAGAACAACAACAGAGAGAGGAGAGAGAATAGTGAGTTTAGGGAACAGCTGGTGGGCCAATTTGGCTGAAATATACATTTTTTAAAAAAAAGAGTAATAATGTGAAATGTCTTAAAATGTTTTTGGAGCCATTCGGTGAACTTTATATTTGTTTTCCCCTTCTAAGATTTTTCTCCTCCTCTGTCCTATTCTTCCACAGAGATAATTTGAATATTAAGGCCTTTGATCCATGCACTGAAAATGATGGACATAACCCTCTAGTACAGAAGCGACTTGATACTCTCAAGGTTTAAGAACATAATTCAGAACCTAAAGTCATTGAAGGTCACTGATAACATTCTCACTGCCTGGTAGCTATAGATGCCATCAATCACTGATTTAAAATGTCATGTCTTGAACTAAAATGCTTGTTCAGCATAAGTAGGTGAGGAAAGCAGCAACTGATGGGTGGAAAAAGTCCTGAAGAGGAATGAAAGAGAATAGTAATGAGTAAGAAAAAGTTTAACACTATTTGTTTTCTACACTTAGTTTCCAAAGGGATTGAAGGGAGGTTCTTTCTTTTCTCATTTGTCACAGAGCATTTGGGGAGCCAATTTGTATAGTCATTGCAGCCTCCACTGTATTTCCCACGCTACATAGACTTAATAACTGGGAATTGTATTTAATCTTACCCAGTACAATATTAAAAAATCAATAACAAATGCATACTTTATACTCTCTTCTGGTAATGGACCACTTAAAATAATAAGGCCCTATAAATTGTGCTAAAATACTTTTCCCTCAATCTTCTTTGATTTCCCTGTGTCAAAGTCAAATAACTCAATACAGACTTGTCCTTTCTACATTAGGCTGTAAGCACCTTAAAAGTAGGGGCTGTGTGGGATCTATACTTTTAGGATCTATATTTTTTTATCTCTAATAGATGGGTGCCAAGTTCAATGGAACAGGAATCTAGTTCTACATCCTCAGGCCTCAAAAGGAAAATTATTTTTTAAATTTTAATTTCCATATGTACTTGTGAACACAAATACATAAAATATATAAATGAAAATATGGGCATAAACATGGATTCAAAGCTATATATAAGTAATTATTTTCCTTTTATGAAAATTTTTATTGATTTTCTTTGTACATTAAAAATGCCTAAGAGATTACCCCAATTCTTTGAGAGGTCTCCTGTGGCAAAAATAAACCAATTAAACCAAATAAATGATACAGTGACCTCATCTAAAAGTGCATACAACGTTCCACATTTTTTTCACACTCTGTTATTATTTTAAGAAAAGTCTATTTTCTCTCTCTCCCACTCCAAATGCCATTGGGAAAAAAAGAGAAAAGAAAAAACAAATTCCTTATAACAAAAAAAGCAAAGGCAAATAAAATAAATCCTTTTTTTAGATATATACAAATCTATGTCTATAGATAGTCATAAATTTAGATATGAATATACATATGTAGACAGGCAGCAGAGATAGATAGATAGATAGATAGATAGATAGATAGATAGATAGATAGATAGAAAGGTTACATAATGTTTCATTCTGTACCCTGTCACTTATCGTCAAAAGACGGATAATATATTTCATCATCAGTCCTTTGGAAAAATGAATAGTTGTTTTATTGTTCATAGTTCTTATAGTTTTCAAAATTGTTTTTACATTCTTCTTTCTATTGTATAGATTTTTATGGTTCTATTTATTTCATTCTTCACCAGTTTATAAAATTCTTCAAAGTAATTTATTTTTATAATATTAATGTGATGATACAAACTATGCTTTTGATTCTCCTAACTTAACTCTATATCAGTTCATATAAGTCTTTCAAACTCTCTTTGAAATAATCTCCTTTCTGAATTTTTTAGCACAATAGTATGTCATCATATTAATGTAACAAAATTTATTTATCCGTTACTCAAATTGATGGACATTCATTTAATTGCCTGGGTTTTGCCACTACAGAAAGAGATGTTATAAATGAACATGTCAGACTTTTTTTTTCTATTTCTTTACTCATTTTCAAATAGAGGCCAATCAGTGCAATAGAAGGGAGAAAGCTTCTTTCACTGTGTAGTTCTGTGTGTGTGTGTGTGTGTGTGTGTGTGTGTGTGTGTGTGTGTGTATCTTCAAATTGTGTTCCAGAATAGGTATCTATTCAGAGGCCTAATAAGAGTCCATTAATATGCCTATTTTTCTATTTTTCCACATCCTTTCCAACATTTATAATTTTCTTTTCTTTGTAATTTTTGCCACTCTAGTAACTAATTAGAATCTAATTAATTGTTTTAATTTACATAATCATACAACTAAAGCATATATATATGCATATAGTAGTCATATTTTTTCACTCTGAAAATTTGTTGTTGTTGCTTTTCCCACATATCTCATCTCTTTTTTTATAGGGTAATATAAAGGCAGGGTTTCAAGAGACTTTATGTTAAAAATGAGAAAACTGATACCCAAGCAAATTAAGCAAGCAAATGATACCTAAGAAAACTGAGACCCACGTAAATTTTCCAAAATCACACAGCTTGTAAATAATAAAACCAGAATTCACACTAAGGTCTTTTGACTGAAAATGTAAAACTCCTTTGTCCTTCCTGGTTTTAAGTCCCCATAGAATGTATACTTTTTTCTCCTCTTTCTAGTATCCATTATTGTCAGCTCTAAATGACTATTCAAGAAATTGAACTTAATTTTCCCTTCCTTTTTTTGGACTATACAAATGTGTCCTCTGATTTTTGTTGTCAGTACTTTCTTTACCATCTAAGCATAAAAGAGAACAAAAATCTCCCTCTTTCTGGAGCAAGTGTCAGTCTTAGAAGTAGGACTTTTTCATTTGGAAAGTCTTCATGAACTAGCTTCAGGATCATTCAAATAGCTCTTCCTAGATTCCCTGGAGAAAGATGGTACATGGAAGAGGTAACAGAGAAAAAGCAAAGGTGGTGTTGGGAGGAAGAGATATGATGCAGAAAATACTGCCTGGATATTGGGAAAGGGAAATAGTACTGATTCACCATATCCTTGTATATAGTTAAAGTTGATTTCTTTGATGAGTGCAATGAAGAATATTTCTGAAATTCCCAAGCCTTCCTCCATCAAGTCTCTTTCATTCTACTCATGAATCCTGCCATAGTAAGCCTATGATATGAGGTGTAGAAACTGAGAAAATTGTGTACAAATAAAAAGATTTAAGAGTAAAGAAATAGCTTTGAGCTGTAAAACATGTTTCAGGGGCTGGACCAATATGGAACACGTTAGTGAGGTGGTCCCCAGGGAAGAGAGATTAATGCCATCTGGTGGTGGAGAGGCCACCTATGGAGTGGGAAAAGAGCTTGGAGTAGTTACAGAGCCCACTCCTCTCTCCTTTCTTCAGTTCTCCAGAAGCCAGGTAGTGAAAGTTCCTAATTGTATGGTTGATGGCAATGATCAAGAGACACAAGAAGTCCCACAAAGTATACACAGGTCCTTTCTTTCAAGAGAGAGCCTGCAACCCAAGTATTTTATTAGAGTAGACAAAATTTCTGTTTCATTCCCATATCAAGGATCAAAAAGTACCTGACTGCCTTACACTGGCCCTAATTTACTCAAAAAGGAGATATATGATGCTCTCTTGGTTTCAGTAGGTTTGTGAGTATAATGCAGATGAAATCGTCCTTGTTAGGTATAATTGTTTGTTATTTATGTTGGGCAACTAAGTGGTGCAGTGGATAGATAGAATCAGGAAGATTCATCTTCCTGAGTTCAAATTTGGTCTTAGACACTTACAAACTGTGTGATCCTAAGCAAGTCACTTAAATGTGTTTGCGTTAGTTTCCTCATCTGTAAAATGAGCTGGAGAAGGAAATGACAAACACTCTATCTTTGCCAAGAAAATCCCAAGTGGGATAACAAAGATTCAGATATGACTGAATAATAACAATATTATTAGTGAGAAAGAATGTGGGACTAAACAGAGAAAACTGGAAAAGTCCAATTTTTATCTTTTTTAAAGTTTATTTAATTCTTAAGTTTAATTCTTTCTTTAAAAATTCTTAAACATATTATTGAAGGGATGATAACCAAACATCTAGAAAAGGAAGAGACAATCACACATATGGCTTCATGACATTAGGTTATATCAGACTAACCACATTATTAGGCTAGCAGATTGCTATATCAAAGCAATGCTAGAAGTTTCTTTTATCTCAATTTCAAAAATGAACTTTTTCATACTTCCCTGAAGAAAACATGGAAATATACAGGACAGAGAATAGTACAGTTACATCAATTCAGAACAATTTGAAAGGGAAGGGAATAATCCCAATGCACTCTTATTATAGTCAAGTTGCCACTGTATACAATTACCTTGATATGTATCTTGCACATTTTATATAATTTTACATGTATATGCTATTATCCTCAGTAGAATATAAAATCCTACAGGACTTAGAGTTTCATTTTTATCTCTGAATTCCAGAATGTTGCACAATGTCTGGCCCATAGAATATAGCCTGAATCAGTTTATTGATGGAACTGGAGAGCCATGAATTAATCCTTCACATGCCCATAATACCAGGTGGGACAACTGGTGATAGGATTTGATACAAGGCTTGGTACAATAGTTTCTCTTTGAAAAAAAAAAGTGTGGTAGCCGAGTAGATAGCTATTCCCACCCCAATACTACTTACAGCCTAGGCAGAGATGAGGGCAATTGCATTTGGCCAGTAGGCAGCAGATTGGATAATATTGGCAGCAGGAAAACAATGAGATAGCAATTGTACTTTGGTACCAATATCACTAGCATCAGCCACAAAAGTATCCTTAGAAATGACACCCAGCCCACACTCGGTAGCTCCAACAGCACCTGTAATTATTAGACAGAATTAAAAGCACCCTAAATTACTGGATTTAGTCAGCTGGGCAGATAGTTATGTGGGCCTTAAGCTGTTATGGACAAGCCCAGGAAGCAGCCTCAGAGTATGTAGCTAAAAGTAGCCACAAAGTATTATGAAAGCAGCATTGGGTGGAAAACAGTCAGATGCAAGCAATCCTTAGCTATCTTAGCAGACCAGAAGTCCTGTGAGTCCTGGTTAGCTGGATTGTCTAGAAAAAAGGCAAAAATCCAGGAGGGTTATTTTTTTGTTCTTTTTATGGGGCCCCATTTGCCTGTGTTGCAAGAATAAGGGGGTGGGAAAATGTTGTACAGTTGTGATTTTTGTGTCCATGGACAATTATATTATAGAAGGCAAGAGCCAGAGTTTTGTTGGGCAAATCCTGGTAGAAATTGCATGCTTGCAACCTCTCCCACCCACTCCCCTTAACACACACACACACACACACACACACACACACACAGACAAACACAAACATACACACATACCCCACCACCACTACCACCACCATCATCATTCAGGACTATTTTCAGCAAATAAGTTCTCAATCAGGTCAGGGCAGTTTGAGTTCACTTTGCCCAGATGCATTGGCCTGGGATGTATGGGAATACTTCAAGTTCATTGATTTAAACCTCCTTGCTAGTTTTCATTTGCTTTTATATTTCTGTAGCAAAAGCTCTGTAGCAAAGTTGGATACATTTCCTCCTCAAAGTTCTAGGGGTAGCTTTTTGAGAAGGGGATATTTCTTCTCTAATGCTACTATTTCAAGTCCCATTCTTCTGTATTCTTCCTATTAACCACCAGTAACTTGAATCCTAAGTTAACTATTAAGCATCATTTAGCTTTTTTTTTTAGAAAAGCTTATGTGATTTGGAGATCTAGCAAGAACAGAAGTACAAATACTACTCCCAATACATTAGAGGCATATTCTTCCCTGCATAGCTATTGTTCCTTGTGGATAATAAGCTTAGACTTAACTCATTATCTACATAACATTAATTCCACCAAGTTTGCTTCCAAATACTGCATAGTTGTTGGATTACTTTGTATCTCAGTTATCAGTGAGCTGGGTCCTGAGGACATCAGTGCTGGACGGGCTGTTCATTAAAATCTAGTTTGGACTCTGCTCCTAGACCTCCTGTTGGCTGGCTATCTTGAACTTTTTAAATTCACAAATATCTCTAATCTCCTTTACCAGAAATAGCAAAGAATACACATAAAAATGGAAAGAACAAAAGGTTATATTCCTAAGCAACATGTCAGTCTCAGATAGAGAACCTGGAGCCCATCCCCTTCAGAATTGTCTTGCTGGAATGCAGTTAGGTAGGAAGGAGTCAAGACTTAAAGGACCTGATTCTAGCTGACTTGAAAACACCATAGTTCTGGCTTGGCAGCTAATCAAAAAGGTTCCTCTTCGTCAAATTCTTTGTGTAATAAAATCAATTACAAAAGTTCTGTGCATGCTCATAAAGTCCACTAAGGTGTGCCCATTGGCCAATCCTTTATTACATTACTGTGAATTCCTTTTTAAACAAGTGGAGAATTGCTTTTAGACATGATATTTGAATGCGTTTTTATTGAAGGGATTTATTATTTGAGTCCTTAGGCTCTGAATGATCCATTTCACCAGTCATTGAACTTTTGGCCAATGGGAAAAAATGCTTATTGATTAATGACTTGATTAATTAGTTAATTTGATTAATTAGTTACTGAACATCTAGAATAATGTAGTGATTACCAAGAGACAGAATGACATCATAAATAACAGGTAATGTCAGATTAACTTCATTTCATTTTTGATGGTTTTATTAAACTGGTAAAATATAGAGATGCTATAGATAGATTCCCCAGATTTTATCAAAGTACTTGATAATGTGTCTCATGTAGAAAAGATGAGAGAAGTATGTTAAACAATAATACAGTTAGATAGTTTTATAGGAATTCCCAGAGTAATCATTAAAAGTTTGATGTAAATTTAGGATTAGGTATACATTGAATTAGCTAAAAGAATTTTTTTTTATTGACAATACACCACCTAAAATAACATTTTCATTAGTTTGTTGGATGAAAATAGAGATATGACATCTTTGTAATTTTAAGGTAACAAAGTTGAGAAAAATATCTATTTTATAAAAATTATAAGATCTCAAAAAATCTTGATAATACTAAAATATTGGCTAAATTAATAGAATGAAATTTAATAGAGATAAATGAAAAAGTCTTACATATGAATTCAAAAAATCAACTTTACAAGTACAAAATTAGGAAAACATGAATATATATCAGTTTATTTGAAAAACCTTTAAGGATTTTATTAGACTTCAAGCTCAATTTATGGCAGTACCATAATATGGGAGCTAAAAATTGAATGCAATGAAAATACTTTGCCCTGTTCAGATGCCATCTTAGAATTGCATTCAGTCCTTGAAGACCCTGAAGGATATCAATTAGCTGGAAAATATCCAAAAGGAGCAACCAGGATAATAAAGGACTTTAATATCATATGAAGATTAGCTGAAAGAAGTGAGTGTTTGAATTGTAAAAGGAAAGACTCAGAGAAATATTATTACTATCTTAAGCTATTTAAAGAGTTTTCATGTGAAAAGGGATTAAAATTAACTTGTTTAGCACCAAAGGGCAGAAGCAGTAACTATAAATGAAAGTTACAAAGAGGAAAAATTAATTTTAAAGATGGAAAGTATTTCCAAACAACTATTTGTTTGTCCAAAGACTCTCATAAATGGGCTGTCTTCACAAGAAGTAGATTTTCTTCATGGACTTCATTTACCTAGATGGCCACTTGCTGAATGTTCCTTTTTTGGTGCTACTGGATCATAATATGGCTGTTGAATTCATTTCTGCTTTAAAATCCTGTGATTCTGGAGTAATTTTTTTCAGTTCTGGATTTTGCATTTTAGGAAGGATATTAATAAGCTGGGGAGTAGTCAAAAGTGTGACCAGAATAGTGAAGACCCTCAAGATAATGTGAAGAGAATTGGTGAAAGAAAATGAAAGAAAATGAAACTATGTGCCCTTGCTAAGGGAAGACTAAGACAATAATCTTTAAATATTTGAAGAGCTGCCATATGTATTAGCAAATTGCAGTAAAAAGAGAAAAGTAAACTGGAAAGCCAAACCCATGCTCTTCTAAATCTACTTCAAGAACAATAAGAAACTGATAAAGTAAAAAAAAATCAATTAAAGACTTAAAAGAGAAACTTTTGAAATGTTATTCACATGAATACCAAAAAAATATGGAAAACAAAAATATACCATTGCTTGATGACTACTGAATCCACTCTTGAGCTAATGCCAAGAGGAAAAATTACATGAACATATAATTAGAAATTATATAGAAAGGGAGGAGCCATGAGTCACTGTTTTACGATTCATTCTTTCCAGAAAAAATGCAAATGTGAATGGACCCCAAACTCTGAATTCACATTCATCTGACTCAGCATTTGGCTTATTCAGGACTGCACTAATGGTGAAGTACGTTTGGTTTTCTATCCTCTACGAAATTTTGTAGAAAAAGAAGGACACAAAACCTTTTGCCAGCCAGGATTTCCATCTGCTTTATTCAGGGTAAAAACTGAAAATTTAACAAGGCAGCCAGAAACCATCCATTCTCATACGTATAACCCTGCCTGAAGTAAGTGGTATAACAGAAACGACCTGAGAAGTGGAGTAAAACAGCAAAGGAAAATCAGCCATCCCTAATGGAAGAAAGGAGTATATAGGTTGTAGTATATAGGCTGCTGGACTTAGTGTCAGAAAGGTTTGGGTTCAAACACTGCCTCAGATACTTATTAGCAGTATCAATCATGACAAGACACTTAATAATAGCTAATAATTATGCACCTATAAGGTACCAAGTACTTTACAAGAACCATCCTATCTGAACCTCACAAAAACCCAAGTATTTAAGTCCTATCATTTTCATTTTAAAATTGAGGAAACCAGGTCAGACAGAAATTAAGGGACTTGCTCAAAGTCACATAGCTAGTAAGTGAGAGAGACCACATTTGAATTCTGGAGTCAGGAAAACTCCAGACCCAGCACTCTATCCACTGTAACAACCAGATGTCTTTTTAAACTTTCTATGCCTCAGCTTCCCTATCTGTAAAATGAGAAGACTGAACTTGGTGACTTGTGAAATTTCTATTTATTATCCTATAAACTGAAGAAATCTAGAAACAAAAAAAAAACACTAATACAATGAAGAAATACTGTGTGCAAGGAGATACCCAGGTTAGGACTTGAAAAGAAAAGGATAATCCTACAATAAAAACTTGAACACTACAAAGAAGAGAATGAATTGGTCAAAGAACCATGGCAGCCCTAATAAAAGGAACAATGGAAGATCTCATTAAATATGTTGAAAATTAGAAATCAACGGGAATCCTTGGAAAGCATGTTGGGAAGAAGAAGAACAGCAACAACAACAAAAACCACAGAATTCTATGTTTCAAAAAATCATGAAAGTAAGCTGCTAAGAACTATTGGAATTGTAAAATTATTGTTTGGGATTTTTGTTTTATCTTCCCTAATAGATCATATGTTTCTAGAGAGCAAGAATAGCTCTGTACATAGGAGATATTTAATACATATCTATTGACTCCTAATTGAAGAAATGTTTGTATTTTCCACTTTTGTATATAGTATCTATTCCAAAGATATTCAATGAATGAAATTTAATTTTTGTTATTTTAATGACAAAAGAGATTTGAGCAAAACTTGAAAAAGCACCTAAATCCTAAGGAATATGTGACCTGTACTTTAAGAAAATCTCTTGGTTCAAGAAATGGATTTTCTCTTATGTGGAAATGGTCCCAAAGCAATGGAATAAACCACAAGAGGACCAATAGAAAAATATTTTCCCCTAATCCAAGTTCCCTACTTCTAGAGACCAAAAAGATGAGGATATGCAGTTTATCCTCAAAAGAAAAACAAATTCTACTTTCTATCTACATCTCAAATAATCAGATCTTCCAATATAAATTTTGCATTTAGATAAACATTGGTCAAAATATGTCATTCAAATTTGAAGGGGTAAAAATTTTGTCCTGAATCAAGTCTTTAAAAAACTATCCCTAATCCAGATGTGAGTGAAAATATGTTAAGAGCATAACATATTTTAAGTCTAGTCCCATGATAGGCCAAACCCAATATTATGCTGAGCCCAGGCCCCACTTTAGAGAAAAGTATTTTCCTGTATGAAGTAAATAACTTCTTCCTAGGTATGAAATGTTACTCTCTGGAGGGCATTTTACTCACCTAGACATTCTAAGATCAACACTGTTTAGAAGAATTGAGTTGACTGTGGTTTCTTTTTCCATCTTTCAACTTCTAAATAATTTTTACCAAGTACTATTTTTAAAATCTCTTCTGCAATTCTATTCTTCAAACCCAATTTCCATCTACTCCACCCAAGAAAAAAAAATCAGTATTTAAAAAAATACAAAATAGTTTAAAAATGTTCCCTGACTACATACATAAGTGATCTTTAAACAAGAGATCTCTAAAAAGTATTTTTAAATTACAGAAAAGTTTGTTTATTTTTCTGTGGAAGGAAGATCAAGTAAACAGCTGCCTTCAGGGTGAGGAAATCAAAACTCACAGTAGAGAGGCGGTTCATGATCACCCAATGGAATGGTTGAAGTACTTGTTTATGTGTAGTGCTCTCCTAGGTGCCATGTACAATGAATGAA
Organism: Myrmecobius fasciatus; assembly: GCA_023553655.1. Taxonomy (NCBI): domain Eukaryota; kingdom Metazoa; phylum Chordata; class Mammalia; order Dasyuromorphia; family Myrmecobiidae; genus Myrmecobius; species Myrmecobius fasciatus. The sequence continues at coordinate 34,763 of JAJPUD010002750.1, forward strand.
ATACTTTAAATGTTTACAATCTAAAATGCATGTACTAAACAAACACAAAAATTAGCCTAAAGAGACCAATGAGGTTTTTTCCTTGGGAGGAATGCTGAACAAAGACCAAAGACTGTGGTTTTGGTGGGTAACCATGATAAAAGTTGGAATGTAGAAAATGAAGTCTCTAAACTCTGGGTGGAGAAACCCTAACTTTACCTAACTCCTATAGGTTTATTTGTATAATAACCATACTCTTTTTGGGAGTCTGAGGGCCACATCCTTTCCAGGCTACACATACCTTCTTGATGGTTTTATTAGGTTGAATCTCTGAAGAGCTGAGGGAAGGCAGGCTAATAATCTGAAATTTGATGAACTAAAAGGAACCTTCTTATTCTATTCAAATGGTTTGCTGGGACTAGGTACTATAGATCTGGTAGCAGAAAAGGGGTAGCAAGAACAGACTAAATTCTGGTTTAAGGATTTTGCTTTTATTTTGATTGAATTCTTGACTCATTTTGTTGTCATGGTTTTAGGCTATGTTAGCCAAAAAGAGATTTAGCCCTCTCTAAAAAGAGAGAGGCTTTATTAGTCACTGTACCCCCAGCAGATGGTAGCAAGGAGCACTGGATGGACTATAGGGGATGACACCCAGCAGATGGTAGCAGAGTATATAGCTCATCTAAAATTGCCTAACTGGGGAACCCAGCTGTGACCTATGTTCAAATGCACACCTCTGATTATCGGGTATAGAGGGGAGGAGATTTCGTCTTGTCACTTAATTTGTTATTTGATTAAATGTCTTTTGCTCTGAGCTAATTTGTGCTCTCTGGTTGATTTAGTAAAAGTGAATACATCAGTGAATGTTAATCCACAGAGTGCTTTGAACTGAAGTTGGATTTCCTGAGTTCAATGTATAATGGTGGATATTACATTAATACATTAATTACTCTTGTAACTGTTTATTATGTCTATCATAAATTAAAAAAAAACCTCATGTATTTGGTGTTTTAGAGATTAGGGGGAAAAGCCACCAGTTTGCTGTTAGGACTTAAATGAAAGTGAGATTATAGATATGAAAGTACTTTGAAAATGTAAATGGTTACATAAATGCAAGGATTTATTTATTAATTAAGAATAGATTATTGAAAGGTAATATAGTATGGGGGGAATTAATATATGAAAACCTGTGGAGTGGAGATTAAAAAAAAACATTTGAATGCATGATTATGACCACATCACTATTCCATTCAAAATACTTTTTATGTCTCTCCCCTTTGCCTACTGTATACAACATGAACTCCCAATACTGGTATACAAGGCCCTCCATAATCTAGCTCCAATTTAATTGTTGAGTTTTCATTTCAGAATATCCCCACCTCCATATATTATTCCTTCCAACCAAACTGGATATAGTATGTCCCCATCTTAATGCTGACTATTCCATCTCCATGACTTTGCTCAAACTATTCCTCCTGTTTCTAATAGACTGTTCCTCTCCAAATGTCTTTCTGTTGAAAGTTTCTTCTTTAAAACTAAATAAAAAAAAGAAAGTTCCTTCTTTAAACATCATCCTACCCACATCAGGAAAAAGTGATCTTTTCCACCTCAACTTTTCTCAATTTAGTCCTATTATATTCTATTTATAATATCCTTAATGAGGCATGTCATATTCAGATATAAGGTCTTTTAGGAAAGAGGTTATATCAATATTTACATTTGTGTTTCTGATGTGTCCTATACTGCATAGAGTAGGTACTGCTTTTATAACTGAATTTAAAATATTCCAGTAATAGGGATAGAATAGAGCACTACACTAGATATCAGAAAATTTTGAGGCTTAGTCCTGGCTCCAGTATTTATTAGATCTTATGTAATTTACTGCATATTTGAACTTCTGTTTCTTTATGAAAAGGAGACAAAATGTATGCTTTGATTATGCCATACAATCTTTTTTAAAAAAAATTCAAATGAGATAATATACCTCAAATGCCCCGAAAGCTATAAATAAACCATAGTCTTGAAATAAAGTGCATGGGCTAACTTGCAGGGATAATCCAAGATATTCTTTTACATATGCTTTTACATATCTAAAAATCATACTTCACAACCCACACCAATGAATTTACCCTTAATGATCAGTGGGCCCAATTAATTCAAAAATTTATCTAAAATGAAATGGCATAGTAAGAGAAGCAATCCATTAAAAATTGCCCCATGAAATTGCTCCCTTAAATGCAAACACAATTATTTGGGAGAGTGAATTTATATGGACAATACATATGAAAGATAATATATAACACATATAAGGTACACACATGGAACTAATTAATGCTATAACACTGCGGGAATCTCTTCTCATGGTATCATCTCACTGCTGGATTTTTCTCACAGGTTCTACTTGTGGATTCATAATGAAACAGATAGTCCCACCTGATCTCCTTTATTGAGCATGTAGTCATCTATATCGCTGCCCTGCCCTTAGCTAGACTAGTTGCTGTTGCTACTTCACTGGGTACTGTCCTGATGAACATTGCTCCATCAGACAGGATAAGTATTGTTCTGTGGCCGTCCTTCAGCCAGGTATATGCTCTCCCCTTTCTCCAGCTTCTGCCTTTTTTTCTTGTTCTTTATTTTTTGTTATAAGGGATGGCTCATTAGGTAAGGAAGAGACAAACACTGTACTAAGCACTGGAGATACAAAGAAAGGGATATGTAGAATAGTCCATGCTCTCAAGAAGCTCACAGATTAATAGGGGAAGACAACATGGTAGCAATTATGAATAAATGAGAGAGAGAGAGAGAGAGAGAGAGAAGAAGAAGAAGAAGAAGAAGAAGAAGAAGAAGAAGAAGAAGAAGAAGAAGAAGAAGAAGAAGAAGAAGAAGAAGAAGAAGAAGAAGAAGAAGAAGAAGAAGAAAGCAGAAGAAAGAAGCAGAAGCAGAAGAAGAGCAAAAGAAAAGAAGAGGAGGAGGAGAAGGAAAAGGAGGAGGAGGAGGAGAGAGAGAAAGAAAAGAAGAGACATACAGAGACAGAGGCAGAGAGAAGGAGAAGGAAAAGGAGGAGAAAAGAAGAACAAGAACAAGAAGAAAAGTAGGAGAAGAAGAGGAAGAAAAAGAAAAAAAGAAGAGAGACAAAGATAGAGGGAGAGACAGAAACAAGAGAGAGAGAGATAGAAAGAGAGAAGACAGAGGAAGAGAGAGAGACAGAAGGGGAGGAGGGAGAGAGAAAATGAGAGGGAGGCAATCAGAGAAGAGAGGAGGAGGGAGAGAAGATGAAGGGAAGGAAGGGAGGGAAAGGGGGAGAGAGAGGGGGGGGAAGGAAAGAGGGGGAGAGAGAGAGTGAGAAGGCTTCTTGCGCCATGATTAGCTAAAACATGAAGGAAGCCAGATAACCCAAAAAGCAGAAGGGAAGGGATAATTCTAGGTGTTAGGGACAGCCGGCAAAAAAACACAGATTGAGAAGGGCAGAAGCCAGTGTCATTGGATTGTTGAGAAAATATAGATCAGAAAAATGGAAAGATAGAAAGAGGCCGGTTTTGTTTTTGTTTTTGTTTTTGTTTTTTTGAAAGTCTTTCAGAGCCAAAAAGGATTTTCATTTTGATCCTAGAGGTAACAGGGAGCCATTGTGTGACATGCTCAGACTTGAGCTTTTCGAAGATTATTTAGGTGGGAGAGTAAAAAGTGTGCTGGACCTGGAGTAGGAACATTTGATTTCATGTCCTGCCTCAAATACTAAGTGACCCTGGGCAAGCCATTGTCTGTTTCATATTCCTCATTTGTAAATACAAATAATAGCAGCAACTCCCAAGATTGTTGTGAGGATAAAATGAGAGAATATTTATAAAATATTTTGCAAACCTCAAAGCCTGTATAATGCTAGATTATTATTATTATAGTAATGTCAATTAGAGGATTACTGAAGTAAGGAGAGATTTCACTGAGACAAGGAGATGGAAGGCTATTGCAATAGTCCAGGTGTCAGGTGATGAGGTTCTGATTGATATGGCAGCAGTACCAAAAGGAGAGAATGGAACATATGGGAAAGATGTCACAAAAATAGAATTAACAGGATTTGGCAACAGATTGGATAGAGAATAGGTTGGGAGTGAGAAGTCAAGACTAACACCTTGGCTGCAAGTCTGGTGACTTAAAGGGTGAGAGGCTTTCAAAAGTAATAAGGAACTTAGAAATGGGGGATTATTGCAAGAAAGATAAAAAACTTAGTATGAGTTTGTTGAATTTAAGATGTCTATGAGATTATCTGATTTGAGATGTCTAATAGGTTGTTGGAGATGTGGAAATGTTTAGGGTTGCTAAAGTTGAAATTTAGTCAGAAGACAGGCATAAATCCTGACTTTGATCTCCTCTCTGTGTATCTTTGGGCAAGTTGTTTTATCTCCTAAGCCATCATTGTCCTCATCTATAAACTGGGGACAATAAATTTACACTATCTGCCTTACAGGTTTTTGTGAGGAAAATACTTTATAAAGTTTTCAAATGTTGGAGAAAGGTGAGTTATTCTTAATAACAAATAATTCTAATATTTAAACTACTTATTATGCTCAAAGAAAGTTTGACTTATTAAAATGGTTGAATCTTATGGCTGGAGGGGAGCTAAGAAGGTACTAGGGCAATTTAATTGTGTAACTTAGAAAAGTTTCAAAATCAATAATTTGCTTTCCTGGATTCCTACAGTTCAACATTTTATCCCTAATTGCATTACTTTTCACCAGAAACTTTGAATCTTATCTTCCTGGCCCCAGCTTCTTAAACTGTGCTCTTAACTCCATGTGGGGTCTTGTAATTGAATGTAGGGTCATAAAATAATGATTTATTATCAGTAAATGTTTGCTTTGTATGTCTATTTTATATAACTACATAATCGGGGTCACATAAAAATTTCTTGGGTGCAAAGGAGTCACAAGTAGAAGTACAAGAAGCCCTGATCTAGACCAATTCCCTCATTTAACAGATGCCAGAAAGGTGGCCCAACTTGCCCAACATCACAATAATAAAACTGGGATGAGAACAAAGGTCTGGTTCTCATTCCAGTGGACTTTTCACATCATAATTATATCCTTTCCGCTTTTCACTTTTCTAACATGAAGTGGCTGATTACCATCGGTATAGATGTTTTGGCAAGAAGGAAAAAAGAAGGGGGGTAAGTACCCCAGTGTGATTCCCAGGATTACCAGAACAATTTGATCTTGAAACATATAAGTAAGACTGTGCTTATCTCTGTCAGCTGTCAAATGGTTCTTTTCTTCTTGGTTCTGATAGGATCAGAAGCTGCTGAACTGGTTTGTTCCATCCTCTGTGATCTTTGCATTGCTGACAAATATAAGATCGAAGCAATAGTCAAAGAAGGAATAGCTCCATTACATCACTAAATAGATCATACTATGAAGGGAGCTAAAACTTTTTTCCCCAGGCATGGAACTTCTGGTCTATCCTTTCAATCATTCAATCAATAAAGATTTATTAAGCATCTACTTTGACTTTTCCTCTTCAATTCCCAAATCTCACCAGGTTAGCCACTAGCATTTTGGGTAATCATAATCCACCCACCCCCTCCAACAGCATTTCTCAGGGCTACAGAAAATTTCCTCTTGGGTGGAACCTTAGCTGAAGTATTTTGACACTGGTATATATCTGAACAAAGAACTCTTATGCAAAATAAACAAAATAGAACATATTGAGCCAGGATTTCTCTACCAAATATAACCCTAGAAGGATGTTTGAGGTTATTTATGCATCTTTATTTACTCTTCTCTCCCACCCCATGCCGACTTGCTAACAGAATGAAATGAAATGATTTGATGTTTTCCACATTGAATGGCCAGTGCCTAGGAATTGTCTGATAATCAATTATTTGTTTTTCCTGGAACTAACTGAATCTGAGATGACACAGAAAGAAACTGCTTTTTCAAACACAAATGCATTTAGGGATAGGCTACATTTCCAAGAAAAGGAAGCTTAGGAAAAAAAAGAAAACTTTAATAAAAAAGACAATAATGTGTTGTTTAATGTAGGATTAGAACTCCCTTCTCCCCATATGCTCCAAATTTGAAGGTGTGTGGGGTGGGACAAAGTGTTGTTTTAGGATTTTCTCTATCTTCACAGCCAACCCATTTCTTACCTGGCTTAATGTCAGGCACTGAGGGAGGCGCTTTTATCACATCCAGCCAGATTACCATAGTTTACATTTCTGTCTTTTTCATCAGAGGAAAAAAAAAAAAAGACCAGCACAACATTTATAAAGCCTCCTTCCAATAGCTAGCCCATTCCAGAATATCAATATAAGCCTCAGGAAATTTCACAGGAAACCAGATTTGAAAATAAGAACTCCTGAACACATTTGTTGCCTTCTTAGAGCTTTCCATTTATCATAATGTAACTCTTCCTGCTTTTCCATTAGTTTACTTTTGGAACTGGACAATCTGGGTTATAGATAAACAGCTCTACTAAAATATTACAAATCTGATATTTACAGTTTTAAATCAGATAAATCCAAGTATATAAAGTCTAATAAATAATCAAAGAGGTAAATAGCTGCCCAAGAGGGGAGAGAATCACAAAGGAAATGTGTTTCCTCAGTTTCCTTCACAAAGGAAGGGTGAGTTTTTAAATAAAGTTCACACAAACTATGACACATTAGATACTATTTAAATGGAGGGGAAAGACCACAGGTCTTTTGATAATCTGTCTTTCACTTGACAAAATGGACATATTCTTTTTTCTGAGTCTTAGTCTCCGCCTATGGTAGATGAGAAGATTAGATTAATTGTTATCTACTTTCTCTGCTGGCTCCAAATCTTATTATATCACTTTGGATTAGGCCTCAAGTATTTGTCTGGAACACTAGAAGGAAAACTGAGAACTTGTGGAAGAGGGGAAAGAACTTCGCTAAAGTCAGATGACTAAATAGAATGAAAAGAATATTGTATCAGAAGCCAATGGTCTCGGTTCAAGTCCCCCTTTTCTTGGTCACTAACTTCCTGACCTTAACTAAATCATTTAGGCTCCCCAGAAGTCAGTTTTCTCATGTGTACAAAGACAAGAGTACCAGGTCTGGAATGGATGGACCTACATTCAAATCCTATTTTTATCTGTTAAGAGATACTTGCCTAGCTTTGGCCCAATAAGTTTCTTCATCCGTAAAATCTAAAGTCCCACAATCAAACTTGGTGCTCTCTGAAATATGTTTCGGCTGTAAATTTTTGACACTCCTCTAGATCTCAGTTTTCTGACCTGGAAAACAAGAGGTGTTGAACCATATGTCTTTCAAGTCCTACGGGAAAAAAGCCCATTTTCATTTTGTGCATTTCCCCTCCCACCCCCCACCCCCCACAGTGTGCAACCTTCCTGGCCCTCTCTCTTCCCCCCCATCCATCACAAAACATTACACAGGAATTCGTCCCCAAGGGAAGTGAATAAAAGTGACATCGTATTCCAAACTGATCTGATCAGCCCCCAAACCAGTCTCCTTTTGAAATATACACGCAGCAAGTTACTAGTATCTTGAGAGCAGAGAAATCAGAGGCTACACTCCCCTCTGTGAGTTTGACAACACTTGGAAGGGAGCTCGGCGCACTCAATTTAAAAGTAAATGTTTGGCAAGTTCAGCTGTCCTCAAGTTTGGCAGGCAGAATATAATCAACAAAGGGGCATTACTTTTAATTATATTTAAAAATATAACTCCCTGCAGATTAAAGGGCCTGGGTAGAGAGAGGCCCGTATGCTGTTGGCCCCAAGCTCCAAGGGGGACCCGGTTTATATAAGCAGGCTTTGTTTTAATTAGGTCGGCAGCGGCTCCTCCTCTTACAATTCCTCCACATTACAATCCTTGGTAAACCCCCTCAGCTAAAAAGTGTTACTAAGAAAAACTCCACACAGGCCCAAAGCACAGAGCCAGGCGAAGAGTTGTCCCTAGGAAAAGCTTTTTCAGACAGAATATACTTAACAGGGAGGGAAAGGAGGCTGGGCCAGGCCCTGTAAGAATGGGCTGCAGCTCCAGGGAGAGCCCCCAACTGGGACAAGATAGTGCCTTTAAAAATTATAACTAGGAATCTTGCCATCCCTCATCCCTCCAGCTCCCCAAGTCCCCCAAGGGGAAAACCCAACACACCCACATTTAAATTAAGTCCAGGATCTCCTCCTAAGGGACAAAAGCCAGGAAATTTCAAAGCTAGGGACATCTCCAAGTCCCAGGCTTTGTAAGAATTAAATAAATAAAGGCACAATGGAGGGAGTTAAGGATGAAGTGCCAGCATTAACCCTGCATTTCCTGGCCTTTGTCACTTGCAGAAAGAACCGTTAGTATATTTAAGTGGGCAGTTTGTTGGCTAGAATTTTGTGGGGTTTTTGGGGGGAAGGGGAGGAAAGGGGGAGGCGAATTAGGTACTGAGGAAAGATGGTATTTTATGGGAAAAAAAAAATGAAACTAAAAAAGTCAAACTAATCCTGCAAAGGTAAAATGAGGAAGGTATTTTATTTCCAGTGGAGACAGTCTGTCTTTTAGGTAAATTCTTCTTTGGTTTGATTTAGAAAGCTATTTAGATCCCATGCTTTTCACTAAGCTTTTGTGATCTGATTAAATACACATTTCCTTGGCCTAATTCTGTGTACTTTTATATTGAACTATGGGGCTAAGAAAAAGGCCTAGCTCTTCCTTTACACTAAAGCTAAGTTGGGCTCCTTAAAAAAGAGAGAGAGAGAGAGAGAGAGAGAGAGAGAGAGAGAGAGAGAGAGAGAGAGAGAGAGAGAGAGAGAGACTTAATTGGAACAGCTACTTTTGTAAAGCATTCATTTGAAATTCATAATAATGCTAATACTAGCTGACTCTCTTAAAGTTTTAAGGACAGTTAGACTATCACAGCCTTCAGAAGGAAAAGAAGCAATCTAGAGAGACTGGTTTTCCTGTCTCTGAGCAATTCTCAAATTTTAGTTTTAAAGTTCATACCTTTTTAAAATGAATAAATGGAAAGATCTTATGCTGATGGACCATCTGACAAGCAGATATATTATGTATGTATGTGTGATGTGTATATATACATTAAAATATATTTATTTAAAAGAAGTGAATGAAAAAGTAGAACAATCACATATGATGTGTCCATCAGCAATCAGTAGATCCTTATGGAGGCTCACTACAAAACCTTCTTTTTGTCTTTTGAGCTCCAGTGCAGCTAAATTTTTAGATAGGAAATTATGCCCTCAGCTGGCACGGAGAGAGAAGAGAAAGATCTTTGGTTTCCTCATTAAAATGGAGTTTGGTACAAGTCACTCGACCTGACCTTTTAAACCCTCTAATCTTGGGTTTAAACTAATCTTTCCCTGTCCCAAACTTTGAGTAAACATTTTTAACTGGGGAGCTAACAAAAAAAATCACTTCTTCCTCATATTCTTTTGTGGAAGGAAATCTCATTTCCTTCCAGTTATTCAGTTAGATTAGGCTTAAGGTTTGTTTTGGTGCCTATGGCCACAATTGGTAATAAAAGAGTCTCTTAGGTGGGGACCCCCTGAGAAATTATTTGATCATCTTCTCACCTTATCACAGACCAAGATTGTACAATTGCAAAGAGATCACTGATCTCTGGATATGGAGTGAAAAGATGGGGGTGCAGTTCTAGGCAGAAGCTATGCTACTCTTTGACTATAGGAACTTGGGCAAATTAATATCTTTCTATAAGTCTAGTTTTTTTTAATCTTTAAATTAAAAAGTTTGAATTGTTGTTCTTCAGTCGTGTCCAATTCTTGGCAAAGTTTCTACAATCACTTGTGATTTCCTTCCCTAGCTCATTTTATAAACAAGGAACTGAGGGAAAAGGTTATATGACTTGCCTAGGATAATACAGCTAGTGTGATCCAAGGCTGGGTTTGAACTCAGGAAAATTAGTTTTAGTAACCCCAGGTCTGACATTCTATCCATTGTACCACCTAACCGCCCATAAGAAAGTTGAAATAGATTTTTAAGTTACCCCCTGCCTGTTTTAACACTCAGATTCCCCAAATCATCAGTATCAATTAATCAATCATCATTTATTAAATGCCACAGTATTAATTGCTGGGGCTACAAAGACATTTTTTAAAGTGCCTTCCCTGGATGAATTTTCATTATACTAGGGAAGAGAATATGTTCATATACAAGCATATAGAACATATGTACCCAGTAGGTACAAGCAGTTCTGGGATCAGGAAAAGCCACATTCTGAAAAAATCAAAAGAAAAATATTTTATAAAACCACTCTGGGAACCAGCCTTCATAGAACAAACATGATATCACCTGGGCTGAATTATTTTTCTAGGAGTTAAGAATATCCATTTTGCTATCCTCCTTGTTGCTCCTTCTTCCTTCCTACTTCCTTTCCCCCATCCCAAATATCAACCAATAGTATAGAGAGATAGATGGATGAATAGACATATAGACAGACACACAGAGAGATGATAGATAAACAGACAGGCAGATAATCAAACTGGAGAATATCTAGAGAAAGTTCCCTTGTTTGGCGAAGAGCTTCTGAGATGAGGATTACTGAGGATGTTTAGCCCTGGAGAAGAGGTTTTGAGGCAACATTATAATAGTTTTCAAAGAACTTAATGGCAGTTATGTGGAGGAGAGATTAAAATTATTTTGCTTGACCCCAGAGAGCAGAATCAGAAGATATGGCTGAGGATTTTTTTTTTGAAATTTTTAATTAAAACTTTTTATTTTTCAAAAAATATGCATAGATAATTCTGCAATATTAGCCCTTGCAAAAACTTGTGTTCCACTTCTCCCACCTCCTTCCCCTAGGTGGCAAGTAGAGCATGGTAGAAATATATATTAAATCCAATATATGCATATATATTTATACAATTAACTTGCTATACAAGAAAAATCAAATCAAACCAGAAAAGAAAAGAAAATGCAACCAAACAACAACAAAAAGTAAAAATGCTATGTTGTGAACCATACTCAGTTCCCACAGTCCTCTCTCTGGGTGTAGATGGCTCTTTTGATCACAAGGCCATTGGAATTGGTCTGAATCATCTCATTATTGAAGAGAGCCATGTACAAAATAATTGATCATCATATAGTCTTGCTGTTGTCATGTATAATGATCTCCTGGTTCTGTTCATTTCACTTAGCATCAGTTCATGTAAGTCTCTCCAGGCCTCTCTGAAATCATCCTGCTTATCCTTTTTTTACAAAGCAATAATATTCCATAACATTTATAGACCATAATTTATTCACCCATTCTCCAACTGATGGGCATCCATTGTTTCCAGTTTCTTGTCACTACAAAAAGGGCTACCACAAACATTTTTGCACATGTGGATCCTTTTCCCTCCTTTAAGATCTCTTTGGGATATAAGCCAAGTAGAAATAATGCTAGGTTAAAGGGCATGCACAGTTTGATAACTCTTTGGGCATAGTTCCAAATTGCTCTCCAGAATGGTTGGATCCATTCACAGTTCCACAATATATTAGTGTTCCAGTTTTCCCTCATCCCCCCCAACATTTGTCATTATCTTTTCCTGTCATCTTAGCCAATCTGAGAGGTATATAGTGTTATCTCAGATTTGTCTTAATGTGCATTTCTCTGATCAATAATGATTTAGAGCACCTTTTCATATAACTAGAGATGGTTTCAATTTCTTCATCTGAAAATTGTTTGTTCATATCCTTTGACCATTTATCAGTTGGAGAATGGCTTGAATTATTATAAATTTGGGTCAATTCTCTATATATTTTAGAAATGAGACCCTTATCAGAACACTTGAATTTAAAAATATTTTCCCAGTTTATTGCTATCCTTCTAATATTGTCTGCATTAGTTTTGTTTGCACAAAACCTTTTTAACTTAATATAATCAAAATTATCTATTTTGTGATCAAAAATGATCTCCAGTTCTTCTTTAGTTACAAATTTCTTCCTCCTCTACAGATCTGAGAGGTAAGCTATCTTATGTTCTTCTAATTTGTTTATGATATCGTTCTTTATGTCTCGATCGTGAACCCATTTTGACCTTATCTTGGTATGTAGTGTTAGCTGGGGTCTTTGGGTTTATCAAACACTAGATTACTATAGTCATTGACTATTTTGTCCTATGAACCTAACCTATTCCACTTATCGATTAAATGCTCTCTTTCTTAGCCAGTACCAAATGGTTTTGATGACCACTGCTTTATAATATATCTTTAGATCTGGTACAGCTAGGGCTAAGGATATCTACTGAACTCTTTCAATTACATTACTGTGATGTTGTTAGGTTTGGGATCTAGAGTACAATTTAAAGATAGGCATTGAGATTAAACTTTGCTCTTGCTTACACTATCACCTAATCAATAGATAAGAAATTAAACTGTCCTCCACACTCACTATAAAAACTAAACCATGCTCCTTCCTTGCCCTCATCATTGCTAAATCACCTTAAAGATATATTTCATATAAGTACTGTGAAATGACTTGCTTAATGCTTTAATAGTATGCTTGTAAAACCACTTATAAGATTTGGAATGAAAATAATCTTAGAGCTTTCTCATTTTACAGATAAGTAAACCAAGATCCAGAAAAAGTGGGAGACCCAGAATCACATATGACATACTAGCAAAACTTTGACTTGGGAGAGAATAATTGTGGATTTGCTTCAGGGTAGTACTGACATCTAGGGGGCATATATCCTCCTTATAGTCATTCTTTGGCTAATTGGCTCCAAGCTTTAGAAGAGAATAGTGACTCTATCACATCCCTAACAAGTGGTCATATTTGATGTCATTGAATGCCTTCCCTGACAGGAAATTTACTATAAAATAAGATGGTCCACTTCACTTTGAGATAGTTATAATTATAAGGAATATCACTACATTACTTTGATTTGAAATGTCTCACTGAAACTTCTACTAATGGTCCTTGTCATCTCCATTAGGGCTAAACATAAGCAATCTACTTCCTCTTAAGCTTGAAAAGTCTTTAAATACAAGACATCATCCTTTCTACCTCTGCTAAGTCTTTTCTTTTCTAAAATAAAGATCCCCAGAAAAGTTAACTAATTCTCATGTGCCATGATTTTAATTCTCTGCCATTTTGGTTGTCATCTCCTGGTAATTCTCTGATTTGTCAACGTCTTTCTAAAATATGATATCCAATTGAACAAAATTCTTCATAATCACCTTTATTTAAACAGATTTATTTTAAAATCTTTTCCACATTTACTTTGCTTTCCCTATTCTGGAAGGGACAGGAATTCAAAGAGACAATGAGGCAAATCAGTCCTTAAGGAGTTTTTAAAGCAATTAGGGATTTATAATCAGTAACCTCTACTCTGAAGCTGTATCATGGCATGGAGGTACTACTGAGTTTTCAAAGGCTATGCCTTTGGAGAGCAAACTTGTCAAACAATTTCAGAAGACCATGGGTACAAGCATTATGTACCTAGAGATACTCAGTGACTTCAACGTAAATGTATCTTTAGTAGAGTGATCAGCATGGTAAGAGGAATGGAGAATGTCACATCTTAGAGAATATACATATAGGGGCCATGACTCCTATCTTCATTATACTCAACTCTAATATTATAGTTTCTGAGAGTACTTTCACCTTTCAGGACTGTTTTTCTAATGCAGTAGTTCTCCAAATATGGGCCAAAGACCCCTGTAGATCTCTGAGTCTACAATATAGTTTTATAATACTAAGGTATTTCCATTACTAATACTGATAGATAAAATTACACAGGGAAGCTAGGTGGCATAGTACATAGAGCACCAGGCTTCAAGTCAGTTAGTTTTGAGTTCAAATCAAGCTTCAGATATTTAATTAGCTGTGTGACCTTGGGCAAGTCACTTAACCCTTTTGTCTCAGTTTCCTCAACTGTAAAAAATGAGTTAAAGAAGGAAATGGCAAATCATTTCAGTATTTTTGCCAAGAAAACTTCAAATGGATTTACAAAGAGTTGTACATGACTGAAATGACCCAATTTCAACAGCAATGTGATCCATGTAAGCAGAAATTATTTTCCAATAATTTTAAGCGTACAAAGGGGACCGGGACTAAAAAGCTTGATATATACTGCCTCAAAAATAGCCCTCTCAGGTTCAAGGTTTTCTATGAATCAATATCTCTATAACTCACAAGCCTCCATTAGTGAGTCTATAAACTACAAAAGAACTTTCAAAACAAAGACATCTAATACAATAGAATAATAAATAAAATAGTAAGAAAACATCTACCTCTATAAATCTGGAAGACATTATATCTTGAATATTCATAAAATAAATGGCAAGAGTAGACACATGTAAAGAATACAAGTGGAGAAGCACCCATACAAGTACAACATGTGGTTTAGGCACATGTTGGGGAAAAGTTCATATTTCTGATGCTGCAAGACAACTAAGGTCTTCTGGTAATATCATCACAGTGCTCCCACCAAGCCTGCTCACCACTAGTCTCATAGACTCTATCCAAAGTTACTTCAACGAATGTTGCTTTCATAAATACAGAGCCTCCACTGGTCACTGTGTGGTTGGATACTTACTCTCCAGTATTGCTCTGCTAGACATTTTTCAGATGGATGCTCCTCCATAGGACACTTCTTGGCCAGATGCTGCTTTGTGGTTTCCAACTTCTGGATCAGCTGAAATCTTTGGCTATCTTTTCTTTAAGGGAAGAGTATGTACTGCCATGCATTTTAGCTTAAATTGCATAGGTGTTTTCTAACTCTTTTAGGAAAAAAAAGGCAGAAACCTTTGCCAAGAGCCAGCAAAAAGCTTTTGTTTTTCTTTGTCTATCTTGTCCACTTTCCATATTAACTAGAAGCCTTCCATCCTTCTCTCCAGGTGTCAAGCTCTTTGTTTTAAAGAACAAGAGTCTTCTTTTATTAAAGGGTTCTCTGAGCTCACTGATATCCTCATAGGGAGGGAAAAAAGAAAAGATATCTCTTATGAATCAGCCATTAGAAATCCATAAGAGGAGAATTAATGGACAGAATAAGATTGTTTTGTTTTTATTTTTGTATCCCCAGAGTGCACAATACCTAGCACACTGCAGATGCTTAAATGTTATGTGAATTCAATAGGAAGCCATGTTATATATATTAGGAAGTCATTCCCTGGGTGTTTATGATGAATTGAAGAGAACAATTTGAGAATATGGAGATAGAAAACTTGTGTTTGGTTTTCATAGCTATGTGGAAAATCAGGGAATGATTAGCTAATAAATCTAATAATTAGGCACCTGCTTAAGTAAGCATTTAACAATGTTTATCTGAGTAAAATGAAACAGATAGTATTAGCTTTGTGTATGCATATATAGGTGATACTGATGCTCACCAGGCATTCTGTGTATAGAATCCCAGAGGATTCTGGATGCCCTCTTGTACAAAATTCCTTTTGGGAAAATAATGGTGACTGAAAATTAAGGAAATTCAAAGAGGCAGGCACCCACAATCTTTGTCTTATTGGCAAGACTGAGTATAATTGTAACAATTTCCCCTGGAGAAATCCGAGAATTTGGAAGCCCTTATCATAAAACACTGGCATATGTGACATAATTCTGAGATCCGGGTAGACACTCTGTAGGAAAAGAGAGCATTCAGGATAATTAAGTAGGCCCAGAGTCAAAGAACCCAAGTGTATTATGAGTTAGTCCATGTAACTAAGTAAGGGATAAATTTGATTTACTGAAATTATCATTGAATTTAAAACTAAAAAGAACCTAAGAAATTCTCTTGGCTAAATCTTTTACTTTACAGATAAGCAAGACTCAATAAGTTTAAAAGACTTAGTGAAGAACACATAGGAAATAAGAATCCAAGCTTGAATTTCTCTTTGCAGCTAGTTTCCATTGCTTGTTGAATTTCTCACACACATACACACACACACCTTGAAGACCCATTTTAATTGTTTCTTTTTCCAAAAGGCTTTTCCTGATTTTTCTAATAGGCAAGTGATTATATATTTCTCAAAAATGTTTGTAGCACTTTATCTGATTTCTCCTTTCCTTTCTACAGTATATTATAGTTGTGTGTAGGTTGCCCACCTGCGCCCTTACAAATGCCCTTACTCTTCATATTAGCCTGACAGTACCCTTCAGTTTGGGAACTAAACCTTTCTTTGCAGTGCCTGGATCTGGAGTCAGAAAATCCTTAATTCAAATCTGAACTTCTCAGGCTGTCAGTCTGTTTGACCCTAGGCAAGTGGTTTAAACCTGCCACATTCCTCAATGTGGATAATAATACAACCTACCTTCTATGGCTATTGTGAGGATAAAATGAGATAATATCTATAAATTACTTAGGAAACTTGAAAGCTCTATAAATGCTATTATTGTTGTTGTTATCATTATCATTATCACCATCCTTGTATTCCTAGTGCTTCCACAATAGTGGTATAATCTCCAAGTTCTGAAAACATCATAACCACCTCCAAACCTCTAAGTCACCAGCCAAACACCAGGTAACTAACTTATAGAGGTAAGACCTCAAAATTGCTTCTTCTTCTTTTATTTTTCTCAATAGTATTTTATTTTTTTCCAATTATGTGTAAAAATAGTTTTCACTCCTTCCCTATCTTACCTTCCCCTTCCCCAAGACAGCAAGTACTTTAATATAGGTTAAATAAGTACAATCCTTTTAAACATATTTCCATATTTTCAAGTTGTGAAAGAAAAAATCATAACAAAAGGTTTTTTAAGTGAATTGGAGTTTTAAATATTCTTTTGAAAAGTCTTTCTCAGACTTTGTTTTTTCTTTCATCTGAAATTAATGTAGTATATAAAGAGAACTGCCCCAAACTCTAATCTGGAGATGAGTTCTAGTGCCTACTCTGCTCTAATTTATTGTCTGATGTTGTGCATGTCATTTCTCTCCTCCAAGCCTTAGTTCCCTCATCTGTAAAATGAAAGGGTTTCACCAACTGATCCCTTTTTAATGTAACACTCTGCATATCTAAAGAGAATAATCTACAATTCTTTCACATTCCTTTCTTGATTGTGAGTGACAAACTGAAATCCACCAGCATATAAATCTGAGTATTTTCTCTTAAATGCCATCACTTACCTGCTCACAGCATATTCATCCATCCTTTGAAATATTTATTTAAAGTTTATCACCAATTCACTTGACATTTTACTCTATAGAAGACCACATTGCCCTCTGAAAATTTGAAGATTTCCTTGTATACTCTTTATTCTGGATTTGGGGTTTGATTCCTGGCTTTGGTATTTATTCTCTATCAAACACCAAATCACTAAGCCTCCATCACCTTATCTATTGAATGGGAGTAATACCATTTAAACAATATATCCTCAGTGTTGTAAGAAAAATGCTTTATAAAACCTGTATGATTATTTTAAAATGTCTGAAAAATTATTATTTAATAAAATGTTATTCAAGATAAGCTTAATTAGTGCTTCTAAGGAACCCCATCTTGTATGTATCTTTATCAGAGATACATCTGCATATCTACACTTTTTGTTTCCTGATTCTAAGCTAGCTCCTTATTTATAACAAAATACTTCCACCAATCCCACATTTACTCAGTTTATAAAATTGTGTTTCCTGTGAAACCATGTCTGAAATCTTTTTTAAAAAATCCAAAGAGATCATATTTGCTGGTTTCCTTTTATCTATATACATATTTATCCCCTCTAGGAACTCTAGTGGATTAGTCAGTGATGTGTCCCCCGATAGAGGCAATGTTACCTGATCCTCAATAGGCTATGCTGTTTATGAGTTCGTTGGGCCTACCCATTATTAACAGCTTATATAGAACAGAGGTAAGCCTTACCAGCCTGCGGTTCCTATAGTCCCATAGGCTTATAGACTGCCAGAGCCAGAAGAGAGCTTAGAAATCATCTTGTCTAATCCCTTCATGTTATAGCTCATAGAAATCAATTGCTTTGCCCTTTTAAACTTTGTATAATCTGGCTTCCAACTATATGACTTGAC
Organism: Myrmecobius fasciatus; assembly: GCA_023553655.1. Classification (NCBI taxonomy): domain Eukaryota; kingdom Metazoa; phylum Chordata; class Mammalia; order Dasyuromorphia; family Myrmecobiidae; genus Myrmecobius; species Myrmecobius fasciatus. The sequence goes on from JAJPUD010002750.1 coordinate 52,669, forward strand.
TGAAACCACATTTTCTAAGGGAATTCTCTTGCTGGTGATCTATTAACTACTAAAACCAATGCCTTTTTCTCAGTGTTCATCTTACTTTTGACACTGTTGATCATCCCATCAATATGATATTATTTTCTTTTTAGTGTTCTCGGCAACGTCCTCTCCTCTTACCTGGCTGACAAGTCCCTAGAATGCTTTGCTGGATGATCATGTATCTCTTGTCTCACATTTTTTCTTCTTTCTCTGTCTTCTCTCTCAGTGGCTTTATTACCTCTACAAAATGTAAATATCATTTCTAAGCAGATGAATCCCAAATCTATATATCCCCCCAAAAAAAATTTAGTCCCACGTCTATAATTTCCTACTAGTTTTTTTTTTTCCAAAGGAAAGTCTCATAGGTACCTTAAGCTCAATGTCTGAAACAAAAGTGATTAATGTCCTTAAAGATACTCCTCTTGCATATTTCCCTTTCTCTATTGAGAGTACTACCTTGATTCTAGTACAAGTTTACAATCTCAGTGTCAGTCTTGATTCTTCCATTTCCCTTGTTGTTCTCCAAGAGATCCATCTATATATGTGTGTGCATGTTTAGTAGGTGGATGACCACAGCCAGATCTTTAAATTTTCTGGATCTCAGTTAATTCTCTGTAATCTGTCTTCAATATTATATGATATGTAATCACAATTAATTAAATAAACCATTAATTATATCATTGTTACAGTACAATTATAACAATTTATTTTATTATTTTATAATATCATATGATACAGGTATAAATGTAATTACATAAATGAATACTAATATATTTGTATAAATGAACATAAATTAAATTTATATAAATATTATAACATTATTAATCAATAATAAGATTTATTATTTAACTAAATTTAGATTAAGTTGTGATCTGCTTTGGTAAAGGGAAGTCCCAGCCAAATAAAATTACAAATACTTAGTACATTGACATTTTTAGCACATTCCCAATGATAACATAAGCAAGAAAAACATTGTTAAAATTATTCCATGCCTTTATGACTGTATAAGGCAACTAAGTGGGAGAGAGGATAGAGTAATTGACTGGAAGGCCAGAATTGAGTTCAAATCCAGCCTCAGACACTTGACTAGCTGTATGATCCTGGATAAGTTACTTCTGTTTGCCTTTTTCATTTGTAAAATGGGACAGTGATAGCACCTACCTACCCAGGTTGCTATGAAGTTCAAGTAAGATAATTATTATAAAGCAATTTGAAGAAAAAATCATTAAAAATGTTATTTAAATTCTGGATATAATTATTAAGTTAAAAATGGGTTAATCACGAAGAGATAAAGATCAAGTGTTATAATGGTACATATTGATACTTCCATTATGATCTCATCAGAATAATATTCCCTCTACTAGAGCAGGTCATGATCTCATTTAGGGAGACTCTTGCCTATATCTTCCACGAGTAACTTTTCTTTAGATGTCGTAAATGCCAACAAATATGTAAACGGTTTATCCATTATCTATCACAATCACATTGTGATTGCTTTCCTCCTTTTTTGATCATTCATATCCACCTGATGGCATATTGATTCCATAACTGTATACCTCAGTCTACTCACACCAATTAAACATTTCTCTCCTCCTCTCAATATCAAGATCTTTTTCTAAGACCTGGTTTTCTTTAATTTGCAGATAGGCAACGCCACTGAAGAGTTCTGATGTTTAAAAAAAAGTGTGCATTTGTTTCAGGGTACATGGCATAGTAGATAGAGTTTGCTGAATGTGGAATCAGGAGCTCTGGGTTCAAGTCCTATCTCTGATGCTAATTACTTGTGAAATCTTCAAGTTTCTTTATATGTTAAAGGTATCTAGTAGTAAAACATGGTTGTAATGAAATCAATGAAATATTAAAAAGTTCTTTTGGAGTATTGAGTATATCATGTCTGAATGATTTCTATTAAGAAAAGAACACAAATTGCACAGAATGAGAAAATATGGGTTATAATCTGCACATATGTTGAGAGAATTCCTTCAGTAAAATCATAAATCTATTGCTATTTTGACATATTGACACATTTTTGTTATAATGGTTACAGATATGCTATATGTAATGTATTTTTTGGGGGACTTTGGAAACAGCAAAAATTAAGATAGTCTTGTCTTTCTACTAAAAATAACTCAAAGTCTTAAATTAAAATGTAAAAATACAGAATTAATGCAGGATTGTATTTTTTTATTTTTTTTTGTTTTTTTATAAAGCTTTTTATTTACAAAACATATGAGTGATTTTTCTACATTGACCTTTGCAAAACCTTTTTTTTCCCAAGCTTTTCCCCTCCTTCCCCCCACCCCCCACCCCTAGATGACAGGTAATCTAATACATGCTAAATAGGATAAATTATATGACAAATACAATACATGTATACATATCTATACAGTTATCTTACTGCACAAGAAACATCAGATCTAGAAAGAGAAGAAGAAAAAACAACCTAAGAAGGAAAACAAAATGCATGGAAATATTCACAGAAAGCGTTAAAATGCTGTGTTGTGGTTCACACTCAGTTCCCACAGGCCTCTCTCTGAATGTATATGACTATCTTCATCGCTGAACAATAGGAACTGGTTTGAATCACATCATTGTTGAAGAGAACCATGTCCATCAAAATTGATCATCGTATAGTCTTGTTGCTGTGTATAATGTTCTCCTGGTTCTGCTGATTTCACTCAGCATCAGTTCATGCAAGTCTCTCCAGGCTTCTCTGAAATCCTCCTGCTGGTCGTTTCTTACAGAACAATAATATTCCATAACATTCATATACCATAATTTATTCAGCCATTCTCCAATTGATGGGCATCCTTTCAATTTCCAATTTCTTGCCATTACAAAAAGGGCTGCCACAAACATTTTTGCACATGTGGGTCCCTTTCCCTCCTTTAAAATATCTTTGGGATATAGGCCCAGTAGAAACACTGCTGGGTCAAAGGGTATGCACAGTTTGATAACTTTTTGAGCATAGTTCCAAATTGCTCTCCAGAATGGTTGGATCCGTTCACAGTTCCACCAACAATGTATCAGTGTCCCAGTTTTCCCACATCCCCTCCAACAGTTATCATTATCATTTCCTGTCATTTTAGCCAATCTGACAGGTGTGTAGTAGTATCTCAGAGTTGTCTTAATTTGTAATGCAGGATTGTAAGAAAATATGTTACTCAGCTACTCCAAGATTCAGTGTTGGTCTTTTGGAGTGAAAAATATTCAGCCCTTGGCCTAATCTCTTGCCCAATGAGTAAGTATTTTTAGATAAAAAAGAAATATGTAGCTATAACAGTACATTTAATTAAAACCAAAAACAACATAAATAATAAAAAAAGACACAGACAGCAAAAATTGTCTGCCTGTTTTTGTAAAAAGGTGCAGGCCTCTTGCATCTCCAAGGATATTATAACCAATTTTACTTTCTTTCCCTTTAACTTTCCAACCCATATAAAAGGTATAGTTCTTTAATTATTTACTAAGTGAGGGGGTAGACCCTTAGCATGTGAGGCTATTTCTTAAAATCTTTCCTGATAGCCTAGTAGAATATATTGGAAATTGATTCAGAATGTTACTTCATCTCTATAGAAACTGCCATGGTGCAGATATAACGTTGGGATTTAGGACACCATGACAACTACCATGAGCAGTGCTTTTCTCTTCTTTCTTTGAACATACCTCCATATCTTATTACTTCCATCTACACCACATCTATAGCTTAAATTGCTTCCACAACTCTCATAATTTTCTTCTTTTTAAAACTTTTGCCTTTAGAATCCCCTCATCCTATTGAAATCTTTGCTTAATGATCTTACTATGCATGGCCCTCTGGGAGATACTCTCAGTTTCTTATGTCAAATGAAGTCTTATCTCATAGACTCTATATTTTCTCTAGAGCATGAGCATATGTATACTGAGTATTATAAAAATCAATTAATATCACTAAAACATGCCATACTTAATAGTTAAAAATTTTTTTTAATAAAGCAATAGCATTTAAAACATGTGCCCTAGAAGTAATTTAACCATGGATGGCTATTTTTAATATACAGAATCCTTCTTTTCAAATACAAGACCAAAATCATTGACACTGTTAAAAAAAAAAAAAGAGAGAGTAACTTGACACTTCCTCTTTCTGCCTTAAAGATACTTGTTCTGAAATAGTTTCAGATCTGTATTACTTTAGAATATGTAGTGTTCTAGTTTCTGGTCCATAAGCTTGGGAAACACATAAAATCGAATTCTTTCAATGATCAAACCCTGATTTGTAGCATTTTCCAGTTTCTGAGATGTGAACTCTCATTCTGAAAATTTAACAATTGGCTCTTTAGAGCTGGTAGAGGCTAACTACAAAAAGTCCTTGGATCTAATGCCTTGCTACTTCAGACAGAGAAACATGGAAGGCTTATGGTGGAAGGGCTAAGGAAACTGAGGGCTCTGAGACAAGTGATTTGACAAAGGTCACACAAAATGCCAGTGGCTGAAATGTGACAAATATTAAGTTTCTTGATTCCAAATCCAAGACATTCTCTGAATTATGCTGAATGAATAATTGTAATGAGTAGTTAATAACTAGTTTTAATAGATAATGTCCTTCTTTCCACCCCCCCAAGAACTTAAACCTAAGACAATTATCAATGATATCATCTTTATAATCAAACTATATTTAGTAATTTATTCATTTATTCATTCAATTAATTTACATTTGTGCAGAGAACAATTACATATATGTGGAGGACTATTCTAAAGGCTGAGAGAGATGGGAAAGTGAAATAAATCTTGGTTCCTACACTCATAATGGCACTAGAATGAGCAACTGGTTTGAACACAGGACTCTCAGAACTCTATTCACTGCTTCAGGATGTTAGACTAACATAAGGTAAATGAGCTGAATGATAACATTGAATATGCATATCAGCACTGGCTAGCATTCCCTTTTTTTACGATTTTTTTTTAGGATTTTCATATTCCCAATTAGTATTATTATTTAAATATTTATTTAATATTTTTAAATATTCAAAGTATTTCCCATCCCCCTCCATTCTTAGTTACTCATTGCTTCTTGGTTATTGACTTCCTTGTGGTTTACAAGCTACAATAACACATAATGTATGTGAGAAGTAATGATAAACATATTGAATGATGTCATTTGGTTTCATGAGATGGTTATTCATACCATTCCTAAATGATTGATGCTATCTGCTTCCTCTATCTTTTTTCCAATTCAATTAATGGTTCCTTTTTTTTCTTTATATGAATTATTATGCAAAAAAGAAGGCATAACCTGGCTTAGCCGACTGAATTCTTTAAAAAAAAACTTTATAGGATTATCCAAAACGTTGAGGAGTAAAAACAGTAGGATGCTTCATAATAGGATTTAAGGAATAGAATATGGCAAATGAAGTATAGTCCTCAAATTCCCATTTTAAAAAAAATGGGTGAAATTGATTTCATGGGAATTCAATAATTTCATAATATCATTTTCTAAATCTTTGCTACTCCAACTTTAGCTTATCTCCTCATCTCTTGGAAATATTCTCCTCATTGCCTTTCACATTGTCTTTGGAGTCATCTCTAGTTTTTTATCCAATAGCTTATCAGTAAGAAAGCTCTTCTAACCTGAGGAAACAGCTGATTAAATTCACATATGCATGCCAAAATTAAATTGCTCAGCACAGGTAGTATCCAGCATATTCCCACCAAGACAATAAATTACTGAGACAAATTCCCTCTATCAATACATACCATCTATCCAGCTCTATCAACTGTGTGATTTTATCTATCTAAGGTTGAGCCCAGAAAAATGTTCTAATTTTGCCTTTGTGTAATAATGTTAGCAACTTGGCGTGGGGGGGAGGGGAACGGGAGGGAGGGAAGTTCCTAACAGAAGATGATTCAGTTTTTCTTCATCAGTGACAAGAAAATTTATTCTACAGGAAGACTATCTCACTTGGGAAAAATCTGAGTTGCATTGGAAAAAAAAAATATTACAATTAGTGCAACATTTCTGGCGCCCCTTCTAATGTCAATAAAATGGAAGTCCAGTAATAATTCCATTTTCTGGGTTGTTATTCCAGCAGAGTTTCATAATTAAAAGATCGTTGTATGTGATTACAGGTGGGAGGAAAATCCAGCCATTCTTTTGGCTACATCTGGTTATCCAGAATCTCACAAGTCTTGTTTTGCTTATGTTGGTTCAGGATTCCAATAATCATGTAGTGTTGAAGGGTGATATTTGTCATTAAAATTACAGATGCAAGACACAACCTGCCACGGAAACTTTGACAAATGAAAACCAGAGGGAGGTATTGCTTTTGGAAAATGAATTGGTGGGCTCTAATCAGCAACCAAATTTTGATAAATTGAGCTGAGGTTTTGCTTCTATGATCTAAGATATTCAAAACACGTTATTAAATGAGTTCTCCAAAAGATTTAAGCTTAGAATCAGAAGACCTTAATTGAGAAACTACTGTTTCATAGCCATGTAACCTAGGACAAGTTATTTAATCTCTCTAAGATTCAATTTCCTCATCTCTAAAATGGAAATAATAAACCCTTCCTTGCCTATCTCTCAGGGGATTTATGAAGATCAAAAGAGAGAAACAACATAGAAAGATTGAAAATCTTAGCTACTGGTTTACTGACCTGGACTTATTCCTCTAGAAGACAAATATATCACTCCTACACTGGAATCTAAAATTAATTACAGTTATTGCTTCACTAAAGTCCTTCTTTAATGCCTTATAATAGTATAGATTGTTTGAATTCTTGAAAACTATGCCAGTAGAAATTTTTAGGTCCTCTCAAGCTCAAAAGGTTTGAGTATGACCCCAGTTAACTGGAAGTACAGAAAATAATATACTTGGCCTAGAATAAGGAAGAGCTAACTCCAAATCCAACCTATATACTTTCTAGTTGCATGACCCTAATCAAGCCACTTAACTTCTGATTGCCTCAGTTTGCTCAATTATAAAAGTAGGGATAATCACATTACCTACCTTACAGGATGGTTAGAAGGATCAAATGATATAATATTTGCAGAGTGTGTAGTACAGTACCTAGCACATAATAGTTTCTATATAAATACTTATTCCCTACCTTTCCCTTATCAATATCCAGCAGAGACAGGCAATGTCTTCTGATATAGAACTAGCTAAGTATGGAGAAATTAATCACCAGAAAGATGAATGCCAGATCAGAATATTTTTGAGTAAGAAAACCTCTTTGAGACATAACACAAACTTTATAGACTCTCCTCCCCCAATGTCATGAATACAATTATAGTATTATTATATGTTGATGAAGGAAATATATGATGACAAAATGCTACTATGAATCTAGTATCACACACATAGCTCATAATCACAATAGCTCTACATCTATTTGTACAATTATTATTACATGCCATGCATATGGGAGATGTATTACTCATTTCAGAAAAAAAACATGATTTATTATACCAAATTATGTTGCATATTTTATAGGCTAAATAAAGAACACAGTAATGACATTTTTTTGAACATATGGATTTGCAAATCCATTGTAAATAATTCAGTTATCTCTTAGGAAACTCCACAATGCACTAGGGGCTGAATTCTTTGGACATGGTGACTCCATTATGCCTTTAACATGAAAATATTTCTAAAATCTGTAAAAGAGTCAGGAGAAAGACATGCTGGATTGGCAATTTAGAAATCTGAGATATGGCCTCAACTCAGCCACTCACTAGTTGAGTTGCTTTAGACATACTACTTCTCTTCATGTAAAATGAAGTATTGAATGAAATAATCTCTAAGGTATGATACAATATTGTTTGACTCAAAATATTTCTCCATCTCTGTTTCAATGGTTTATAGATGTCTAGAGACAATGCTAAGTTTCAGTCAATGTGAGGAAAAAATAGTGCCTGAGAATTAGGCACACCAAAACAAAAATGAAAGGCCCTGACTTCAAGAAGCTTGGATGCAACATGTATGGAGATAAGTAAATGCAGTGTAGTTTCAAGAAAAAGAGAGTGCTAATAACTAGAGAAGCCTTGCGTAGGAGAGAGATCTGTAGTTATACTTTTTTTTTAAATTTTATTTTATTTGCATAACATATGTGTGGGTAATTCTTCAACAATAACCCTTACATAGCTTTCCGTTACAAATTTTTCCCCCCAACTTCCCCACCCCTCCCCTAGATGGCAGGATATCCACTACATGTTAATTATGTTAAAATATTGGCAAATCGAATATATGTATACATATTTCCAAACTTATCATTGTTGTGCAAGAAAAATCTTATCTACACAAACGATATATCAGATAAAGGAAACACAATATAAGCAAACATCATTCAAGGAGTATGAGAATGTTATGTTGTGGTCCACATTTCGCATCCCTCTCTCTGGGTGTATATGGCTTTCTTCAGTCAACAATTGGAGGTGGTTTGAAACATATCATTGTTGAAGAGAGCCATGTCCATCAGAATTAATCGTCATATAGTACTGTTGTTGCTGTGTATAATGATCTCCTGGTTCTGCTCATTTCACTCAGCATCAGTTCATGTAAGTCTCTCCAGGCCTCTCTGAAATCATCTTGCTGGCCATTTCTTACAGAACAATAATATTCCATAATATTCATATACCATAATTTATTCAGCCATTCTCCAATTGAAGGGCATCTATTCAATTTCCAGTTTCTAGCCACTACAAAAAGGGCTGCCACAAATGTAGTTATACTTTTAAGGAAAAGAGGGATTCTACAAAACTGAGGGGAGAAAAGAATGCATTTCAGATGTGAGGACCACATGTTCAAAGGTACAGAGGCAAAGATGAAATGTCATGTATGAGGAACAGCTTTCAGGCCAGTTTGATTAGAACAGAGAGTATAGGAAGAAAAGTAGCATAAAATAATATTGGAAAGACAGGTGGGAACCAGATTGTGGAAGACTATAAATGTCTGGCTGGGATTTTGTATTTTGTCCTAGAGCAAGGAGTCTTAGCCTTGGCTCCATGAATTTGTTTTGTTATTGTTTTGATAAGTGTATTCTAATATAAATGGTTTTTATTTTAATACTATGCATTTTATACATTAAAAAGTTCTTCTGAAAAGAGATCTAAAAGTTACACTGGACTGCCAAAGGGGTCCATGAAAAAAAAGTTAACAACTCCTGTTCTAGAAACCACAGGGACCCACTGAAAAAAAAAAAATGTGGCTTTAATGCATGGATTTGAAATAAGTATTTTCCAGAAATACCCTACTGAACAGAACCCCATTTCCATATTAAGAATAGAATAGTTAATATAGTAAATGACTGAGTCAAATTCAAAAAGGCCATGCTAGACTAAAATATTGATTGGATTAAATAAGATGATATTTCATAGGTTTAGATATCTTACAATTAAATTTTTAAAATCTACTTTATAAGTACACAAAATCTAGAAATTTATTTGTAACTTAAATGCTGTATAATTATATAAAATATTGGAGGCATAGCTAAATAACAGTTTGTCTGAAAAGTTTCTATCTATCATTGGCTATAATGAGCCGACCATGTTCCATGTTCCAGAAACGATGATAGTTCGTGTACTCTGTCCAGGTGAGAGCATATCTGGTATATTATTTTCATTTCTGGGTACCACATTTTAGGATAGACAGAGATAAACTGGGAAGGTTTTGTAAATAAATGGTAGGCTAAGGAGGAGCCATGATAATTGTCTTTAATTATGTGAAAGAGGGATTAAACCATATTCTGCTTGTTGCCAGAGGGTAGAAGTATAAAGACAACAAATGGAAGTTACAAAATAGTATATTTAGACTTTATGTAAAGAATTTTTTTCTGATTTTTAAGGATCAAAATTGTCCAAGAGTGCAATTCCAGATGATAGATCCATTAATTACTCCTGAAGGGAAATTTTCAAGCCAAGGTTAGATAATCAATTCTCAGGTATGGTGTAAAATGAATTCCAATTCAAGTAATGGTTGAGTGAGATGGTCTCTGAGGTACCTTCTAACTCTGAGATTGGCTAAAACTAACTAATCCTTATGTATATGTTAAATGATTCCTTCCCCCAAATGAATGTAACTTGTCATACATGACTGGAATGCATGTATGAGAAGCCAATTTGACACTCTTAGCAGGAGAGCATATTTTTCTCCCTTGAAGTGGGCCTACAGGTGGGAGAAAAATGAAACTGTCAACCATTCCCTTCAAAGGATTGACTTCAGGCTATAAAACAATCAAGACTGATTAACCATATTGAAAGTCACAATATTATAATTTATTTGCCTTAAAGAAGCACAGCTTTTAAGTTTTAGAAAAATTAATTTTTCCCCATGAGCATCTTACCTCTTTAATGTGCCATAATCCATTTGAAAAAGGGAAGAAGAAAAAAAAGTTAAGCTGCCCAAAGTGTGACATGCTTAAGGCCAAGAATTTTGTGTGGATGCATAATTATCTCTACTATAAGAAAAAAAAAACTATCATGTACATTTATCTTGAAATCCTAAACTCTTAGGAAGGCTCTTTGAAAAGTCATACACTTTGAACTACTGAATTTTCTTTCTCAATACAATGCTGTGAAAATAAAGACTTTCTGCAGATCCTCAATGAAGCATTTCAGTTCAGTTCTTTAATTGCTTTGGCTTTTCCTTTGTTTTGATTTTTTCCCTCAAAAGAATTTAAGTTCCTTGAAGGCAAGAACTAATTCTTTCATTTTTGTATATTCAAAATTTATTTATTTATTTATTTTTGCTTTTTGCTGAGGCAATTGGGGTTAAGTGACTTGCCCAGGGTCACACAGCTAGGAAGTATCTGAGATCAGATTTGAACTCAGGTGGTCCTGACTTCAGGGCTGGTGCTCTATCCACTAGGACACCTAGCTGCCCCTCAAAATTTATTCTTTAAATTAATGACTTTTTTGATAGCATACTAGGTACTAATTATAATGCTACATAGTGGGTTTAAGAAGACAAAGCTTGTCGTCAAGGAGCTTGTATTCTAATAGGGTAGAACAACATTCCCACAGAGAGATCATTACAAAATATATATGAAGTGAAAGCAAAGTAGTTGCAGGGGAAAAGGGAAACACAGACTGGGATTGGAAGGAGAGAAAGAGGCACAAATCAAGAAAGATTTCCCATAAGAGGGGGCACTTGACCTGAACCTTAACACAAGCTAGGAAATTCAAGAGATAAAGTTGAATTATAGAGAAAATCCTAGGCATAGAAACAGCTTGGACAAAATTTTCTGCCATTTTTGTCTCCACATCTCTCACCTGACCCTTTCTCTCTTACCACATAACCATAGTTCAGGGCCTCATCACTTCAGGACAAAGGCATCATTTCAAAAGCTTCCTAATTGTTGCCTCAAGTACCCATCTTCCACAGAGCTAAAAAGAGATTCTTCTAAAGCACAACCCTAATCATTTCACTTTCTCCCTCCCTCACTCAAAAAAAACTCCAAATGTTCCCTATCAGTTCTTGGATAAAATAGAAACTTCTGTTTGTCATTCAAAGCTCTTCATAACTGGCCCAAGTTAATTTTGAAATTTATTGCATACTACTCTTTATCATGGGGTCCAATCATAAAGATCTTCTTATTACGCCTCATATGTGAAATTTCCCCCATTTCTGTGTCTTTTTGCCTTGGCTGGCATCTATGCTTGGAATATTTTATCTCTCTCCTCACCACTGCCTCCTTCCAATTTCTGGCCCAAACTCACTTTAGATATCTCCTTCTACATGGGTACTTTTGCAGTTCTCCCCCATCTAAATTTTACATACACACTCTGCCATTATTTAGTACTTATCTTAGATCTCTGTCTCTCTGTCTCTATCTTTGTCTCCGTCTCCCTCCTTCTACCCCCTCTCTCTCTGTCTCTCTGTGTCTCTGTCACTGTCTCTCTCTGTCTCTCTGTCTCTGTCTCTCTGTGTCTCTCTGTCTCTGTCTCTCTGTCTCTCTATCTTTCTCTCCTTTCTTCTCTTCCTCCCTCTCCATTCATCAGTAATTATAACTTGAAACAATTGCATATGCATGTCATTCACCCATAAGATATAGCCCTAACTTTGAAAATTACAAAGGAGAATAAAAAATTAAGTTGATTTAATTGTTATGGTGCTTTTCAAAGCTCATCTTAAGTGTCTCTCTCCTCCTGTTCCACAAATTCACCACAAAATAAATTTTTATTTACTTTATATAAATCTTGTACTTGTATATATTTTCTCCTGGTAGAATATTAATTCCTTCAGGGTGGAAACTGTTTGTTTTTTATAATTGTATCCTCAGAACTTAGCATAGTACCTGGGATATAATAAGTCTTTGATAAATGCTTGTTGCATTGGAATTGCTATTGGCAGCGACTATATAATTTTCACACTTGTATATTTTATTTCTTTCATAGTACTTTGTATATGGTAAATACTTAAGGTATGTTTGACAGATTAATTAGTAGGTATTAATGACATTAATGACTTAAAATATATGCAACATGATATGTCTTCATTCCTGTTTGAATCTATAGTTTTTATAATAAAACTGGTGAAGATTTTTGTACAGTTTTTGAAATAAAGTGTTTCAAAAAGATGCTGAACTCATCTTAGTGACCAACTCTGGAATAATTGTGTTGCTGTTATTTAAATATTGTTTTTCAGTAATCTCCAACTCTTCATGACCTCATTTGGGTTTGATTTTTTTTTTTTACAAAAATACTAGAATGGTTTGCCATTTTTCTTCTCCAATTGAACCTGAGTCAAACAGAGTTAAGTGACTTGCCCAGGGTCACACAGGTAATAAGTATCTGAAGTCATATTTGAACTGAGGTTTTTCTGACAACTGGTCTGATACTCTAGCCACTGAACAACCTATAAGCCAGGGAATAAATGTAATGCTTTATGCCACTACAAAGCTATAACCATACAACTTTTAAAATAGAAAGATCTGGAAGAAATGATTTTTTTTACTTATAAATATTAGTTGCCACCATTCAATTCAATCTAATAAGATTTTATGTTCCTATTTTGCACCAGCCACTCTATTATGCACTGGGAACACAAAACAACATTAACAACAACAAAAACTCAAAGTATTCCTAAGCTTCTTTTTTTATATTTTATCCTAACAACAACTTTATGGAGTCAGCCAGAATTTTAAAGATGAAACATTAAAACATAGAGGTAAAGAGAACACGGATACATGATCTTTATTGACTCACTGTCTCTCCCTAGAGGATGAAACAGCTGATTTCTAGGGTCCTTCCTAACTCTAAGACTTTGTGATTTGAACACATTCCCATGTCTTTTTGTGGAAGTCCCATTTCATGTTCCCTGACTTCCTGCCCACTATCCTTTGCACTGTTTGATAACTTGTCTATATCCCCATTACTACATTAAACAAATGATTGGTTAAATATATGGCCCCTTGCACATGAATTTGATTGAAAAAGTTGAATACAGTTGATACCTTAAGTCTCTATTACTATTGTTTTATCAATTACAGAAAATATTAGAAGCACTGGATATTTATGTAAAATAGCATGTCCAAAATGGCCAGAGAACTCTTTTAGTCAGCTTTGGGGGAAACACAATGCCAAGTTTTCCAACATTCCATTAGGGCTATGCTTTATCCACCTAATCTATGAACATAAGTCTATTGGAAGGAGCAAGGCTTTGCAACTTAATGATTAACCTTGATTTTGAATGGGCAAAGGCTAAAGATGTGGATTCTTTGTTTCTCTCTTGGGTGCAAGAGAAGCTCTGTAGTTAAAATAGGAGGTATGAAATGAGTTTCTAGTCCAATTGAGTCCAAAAGCAAAGGGGCTATGAAACAGGGCTTCCTCCCCTGCCCAACCCCCACTAGTATTGTGCACTTACTGTATCCGGAGTACATGAAGCAGGAAAAAAAACAGACTTGTTTCCAACCATCCAAACAGGAAGACCAAAACCCCAGGCCCCTATGGGAAGCCCAATAGTTCAAAAACTTTCTAATAAAATCCATTTAAACACTTCATTTAAAGGTACAGCTTTCCATTTCAGTGTCTCCCTGTGAAGGTTGTAACAACTTGTATTTATTTTTAAATTACATCTTAAAAACTTCTCTTCTAGGTATTATTGTCATAGTCAATCTGGTTATTCTTATATTTAGCCATTGCTGGTGAAATTAAGTGATACATAGTTGAGCATTTTAAGGGTGGAAAATCAATTTAAACATCTGTCCCTCTGACAGGGATTCAAATATCTCAGCATGCCAGAGAGAACTGACTGACTTTGGGAAAATAGAATGTTGTGGAGCTTCAGACAGCTGACCTGGGAATTTGGGTTTTAATTCTAACTTACTGTCAAAGGTTTCACTTCAAGCAATTCTTTCCAAAATTAGCCGGGGCTGCAAAAGGATAAATACTCCTATACAGTAAACTCAAAATTAAAAACAGGTCCAAAATTTGACTCAGTTTTGGAAGAAGAAAAGAATTAAGTGGTCAAAGAAGAGATGAGACTTGAGTCAACTAAGAAACAGTAATGGTAGTCACTTATTAAGTACATACTCTATGCATAGTATGCATATAAACATATTCATGCTATGTTTAGGAACTTCTAGTCAGGCAGGGCTTGAATAGAGCACCAGACCTAAAGTTAAGTGATTGCCTCAGTTTTCTTGATTAGAAAATGGCACCTAATTCTCAGGGTTGTTATGAAGATCACATGACATAATATTTTTAAAGGTCATATCAGAGTGAATGGCAGATTAGACACTTAATGCATACTTATTTCCTTCTTTCTGTGGGACCATCTGAATCTGCTATTTACACACCCCTACCCTCATCCCACTATCTTTTTTTTTTAAGTGCTGGAACTAGATTTTCTGATGTTCTATAAAGATTTCTACTAGTCTTCTCACCATTGAGCTTCACTTACATAAGGGTTTTTGATTCACACAGGTGAATAGTCAAGATTCATTCAGGAAGCAGATATTTGTATCCAGCCTCCAATTTCCAAAGGCTCCCATGAAGAGTGATGTTGATTGTCTTGAATTTTTTAGGCCTTCATGAAACATTCAAAGTTTATCTATAAGTTAGTCTGCTGTACTACTTATAAACTTAAAAAGTATTTGTTTATTACTAGGGCAGCTGGAACAACATATACAGGGCTGAGAAGTGTCTGGTGGAACACAGTTGTTGTGGAAAGGATTGTTTACTGAGAAGCCCATTTTGGAGACAGTAGATAATGTAGCACCTAAGATGTTTATCTGAGGATGCCATTGGAATTTGTATTTTACTATCAGTGGAGTTTGGAAATAGATCTTGGTTTGTAGGGAGAGATTCCTACAGAAATAGATACAAAGAGTGACCTAAAATAATCTGGGAGAAGATCTGTAGTTATCCCACATGAAAAGTTCTGGCTGCCAAGGGAGCAGGAAGGAGGTGTGCCATTTTGGTGAGTGTATTAATGACCACCAGGAGAGTCAAGATCCTCAAATGAGGAAAACAATCATTAATGTCAATGGCCCTAAAGAGGGCATCAGCTTGTCTTATACACTCCATTCATCTTGAATGAATGGGGGTTTTATTATTTCTTTGTTTGGTTTTTGATGTCTATAGACTTGTCCTGCTTACTAGAGTCAACGAGGTGGTATAGTAGATATGATGTTATATATGGAGTGGAAAAACCTAAATTTGAATTCTGCCTCCCAAACCTACTAGCTGTGACACTGAGCAAGTCACTTAATATGTTTTATATTTAATTTCTTCATCTGTTCAGTGAAGAGTTGTTGTAGGTATCAAATGAGACAATGTAAAGTTAAGATACTTTGTAAATTTAAAAGGTTAGTATGAATTTTAGTAGTGTTATATTGTTGTTTTGAAGTAACTTATCCTTGAGGGAAGGAAAGAAAATGATTTATGTAAAATACCCTTGTGATACTTCTGAGGATACGATGGCCATGGCTTTCCATCATGCTTCTGCTTGGATTTTCTCATGTTGTTTAAATTAGTCTTTTGTACTTTGATGCCTGAGGAGACAAAAGCACGGTACATTTTAGCAGATGTTTTAGCAGTGAAAAATCTGTGTCACAAAGTCAGAGACAGCTGCATCCTTGACAACATCTTGAGTCATTCCTTGTTCTCTCAAGTGTGCTTGAGTCATAGGATACTGACAGTCAGAAATCAAGAGATACTGATAACTCATCAGGGAACATGGTGATAAAATACACAATATCCTAAGGTCCCGGGCATCAGAAAGGATTTCAGGAAGCCTTTGGTTTTCCCAAAATACTCTTTGGCCTTGGTATAGTAATTGGTCTCAATATATTAGGAGATGTCAATCTAGACTAGTAACCACCAAAAATCATGTATATCCCTGATATGGTCTCATAGTAGCCAAAGTGGCTTGAAGCTTCAGATATAATCAAAACATGTTTGTGTGGCATTCCTAATCAGAATGTAAGGGTGGGAAGAGAGAGGAGTGTGTGGTACAATGTCAAAGGCAATGAATTTAAATTCATAGGAAATGAGTTCAAATCCTTCGGCTTCTATTAATACTACTATTGCCTTAGACAAGATGCTAAATCTTTCTTGGAATCAAATTCCTCATTTGAACAATGAGGGGGTCAAATGACAAAACTTCTAAGGCCCTTTCCATTTTAGATCTAGATTTATTTTACAAATAAATGTAAAGTAACTTGCTTTAATAGGACTCTCCATTTCATGCTTTTGAGCACAATGGAAAGGCCATGTCACATTTGTTCAGTCATCTCCCTCTCTTTCAGAAGTCATTTTAATTTAGACTTTTATGATATCTTATCTGTTCTATGTAATGGTTTCCTAATTTTGCTCTCCCTTCTTTTGCATTTTCTCTTTCCAATTCTTCCTTAGGACAGATGTAAAAATAATCTTCCTGCAATGCAGGTCTGGCCATGTCCTGTCCCAACTCAAACATCTTCAGTGATTCTTGACTACCTCTTGCATAAAACAAATTCCCTAGCCTATCATTAAAAGCCCTTCACAATTTTGTTCCAAACTAGCTCTCCAGATGCATTTTATATTGCTTACCTTTGCATACTCTATCCTGAAGCCAAATTAGATGATTGCTATACTGGATGAGAATTGCTTTTCTTGTTTCCAGGGGCAGACTAGGAGCAACAGGGTAAGAGAGGAAACAGAGAAGTCAATTTAGGCTTAATATAAGAAACAACTAACAATTAAATCTAACTAAAAACAGAATGGGGCTTGCTTGATGGGTGGTGAGTTATTGTACACTAGATGACATTAATTACAATCAAATGATCATTTACTGGCTATATTATAGAATATTTTAATTCGTGTACAGGTTGAAATAAATGGTTTTCAAGGTCCCTTAAAATCCTGAGATTTTTTGTGTAAAAGTTGCTTTTCCCCTTTCATTTTCTACTTTGTTTCAAATTTGAATTTAGCCATTTTCAATTATGTCCAACTCTTTGGGATTCCTTTTGGGGTTTTCTTGGCAGAGGTACTAGAATGGTTTGCCATTTCCTTCTCAAGCTTTTTTTTTAAATGATGAAACTGAGGCAAATGCAGTTATGTGACTTCCCCAGGGTCACAGTTAATAGCTGTCTAAATCCAGATTTGAACTCATAATTTTCTGACTCCAGGTCGACCACTATCTGCTGTGCCATTTGGCTGCCTCTTACCAGTATCTCTATTATATTTCCCCTACTAGAATGTGAGCTTCTTAAAGGTGGGGACTCTCCCCACTTTATATAACCACTACCATGTGCAAAACCTTATACATAACATGTTTTTGATAAATATTTCTTGGATTGAATGGGATTATAATAGTTGTTCTTGGATGAAAAGCAGAAGTCCAATAAGGATTGGTTTATTTTAATTTTTTTTTCTTGTAATAGTATGACAAATGCAAGTGTCTTAGATGTGCTCAGAGTCTATTTCTTGAGAATGGATATCTCTGTTGAATCTTGGTATAGGAGATATAGTAGAGATTGGGGGAATCATTACCAGTAACATCATTTCAGCCTGAGATCATCTGAAGGTGTTCTGTATTCCAGGAGTTTATAAATTTAAATCCAACTCACTTGCATGTCGTGGCATCAATTAGAACTCTTTCTACTATGTCCTGATGCTTAGTAACCGAGTTTCTAACTTGCACTTACTGAAATTATGTCTTTAAAATGATCATAAGTATGAGATAATGGTAGAAAACATGTGCATTGGAATCAGAAGACATAGGCGCAAGTCACATATCTTTGTAATCTTGGAAAAGTCACTCAACCTCAGTTGGCTCATGTCTGAAATGGAGGTTATATTATTTGTCTTACCTGACTCACAAGGTCATGATAAAGATCAAATTAGATAATTCATGCAAAGTGTCTGGTGTATGATCATTCACTTAGATATCTTAATCCATCTAGGAAGCCCAGATCAGGACCCTAACTCTATCCCCCCTGCTGGCAGTGAGCCTCCTTTGCCTAGTTAATTACTATCTGCATTTTCAGGCCAGATGGTCAAAAGCATCACACCGGAAAATGTAGACACAGCACCCTGGGAGACTGAAGTCTCCAACAGCCCTGAACATGGGCTCAAGGCTCTTCTGCTGCCCCTGAGGCTCCTTCCAATTATGCCAGCCCTAAGATTACTCCTCTTCCTCTCTTCCAGGTGGTCATTCAGCTGTACACACAAATTTAAAACACAGCATAGCATCTTGGATAAAGCATCAGATCTGGGGCAAGGGACTTAATGTAAAAACCTGCCTCTACTCCTTACTATCTGTGTGACATTGAGAAAGCCACTTAACCACTCTGAACTTTAGTTTCCTTTTTAAAAAAAAATGAGAAGGTTAAATAAGATGATCTAAGTCTCTCTAACTCCTACTAAATTATCTAAACTCACTAAATTTTCTGGAAAATAACTAATCTTCCAGTTTCCAGAAACACAGTGTCCTAGACTTAGAGTAGGGAACTCAGAAACTACCTGGCCTTTAGGTCTTGGAAGGTTAAATTATTTGCCCCAAATCACATTATAGAAAGAGGAAGAGGTAAGATTTGAACCCAATACCTCCATTTCCACTGTGTCATACAACTTACATAATCTTGAAGAGGCCAGTCAATACAGTCTTCTGCATTAGCTGATGGAATTCATTTATTGGTATAGTTGCCAAGAACATTTCTACTATCCACCATTTGTGGTGGCCATATTCTGCTGGGGGCTGCTGGGAGAAAGAGGTAGGGCTTGAAAACTACAGCATTTTAAGCCTTTATCTGGATAATTTCCCAACAGAGGTCTCCCTTTCTCCATGAGAGGAACTGCCTAATTAAAGATGACTTTCACTAGCTTGCTAACAATGAAAGCTATCATTAAATAGTAAGACACCCAGGTTCAAGGTCAAGTCTTCAATGACCCTTCACATTGACCCAGGAAAGCCAATATCTGTTTCTCCTACCTTTAAGGTGGTGCTCGCATTTATAATGACTTTGGGTGGTGGAAGTGCTACCATAGCCAAAAATTACAAGTAGAATTACAGTTCTTACAGCTGTTATCTAGGATGGTATGGGAAGAAGGAAGGCACAGTTTACATAACTATGGTGCTTTGGACAGGCTTGCAAGTGCTACCAAGTACAATCTCCAAGAAAGGAATTGGACTCAAAAGATGTGAGCTAATAATAACTCTCCCTGATCCTGAACTACAAAATCATCACAGATCAATTATTTAGTAGAATGATATATGTCTAGATCTCTTGGAACCTAAATATTTATATAAAAATGTGTCTACATACAGCCACTTATGAAACATACTATGATATAGGACACCATTGAGATGAGCATTCTCTCTGTTTCTCTCTGTCTCTATCTCTTTGTCTCTGTCTCTGTCTCTGTGTCCCTTTGTCTCTCTGTCTCTGTGTCTCTCTCTGTATCTCTCTCTGTCTCTGTTTGTCTCTGTCTCTCTGACTGTCTCTATTTCTCTCTGTTTCTCTCTGTCTCTGCCTCTCTCTTTCTATCTCTCTCTCTCTGTGTCTCTCTTTCCCTTTCCCCCCTCTTCCCCCTTCTCTCTCTCTCTCTCTCTTTTCTCTCTCTCTCTGTCTCTGTCTCTGTCTCTCTCTCTCTTTCTCTCTCTCTCTGTCTCTCTCTCTCTGTCTCTGTGTGTGTGTCTCCCTCCCCCCTCTCTTTCTGTCTCTCTGTCTCTGTCTCTGTCTTTCTGTCTCTCTCT
Organism: Myrmecobius fasciatus; assembly: GCA_023553655.1. Lineage (NCBI taxonomy): Eukaryota > Metazoa > Chordata > Mammalia > Dasyuromorphia > Myrmecobiidae > Myrmecobius > Myrmecobius fasciatus. The sequence goes on from JAJPUD010002750.1 coordinate 72,852, forward strand.
GTCTCTCTATCTCTTTCTCATACACACACACACAAACGCACACACACACACATGAAAAAAAAATGTCTGCAAACCTAGATCTTTACATTCATCATACCTTAATTCAACTGGAAGTGCTACTTGAATTCTTTCTCTTGTATATAGATTAACAATATGAAGCATAATGTGACAAGGAAGTAAAATGAGTAAAGAGTGATCTTTTGCTAATTATATTAATTAAATGTTATACTTCACAGATATGTCTTTCCTAGAATCACTGAATCCACAATGATTGGCACAGTGTTTTGGACATAATTGGTCTACAATAAATATTTATTAAATGAGAGAACTGAATGAGTCATCTTCTTCCTCAGGACTAAATTACTACTTGGTATTAAAATGTTTCATTACATATTTGGCTATGGTTGTTAATAAATAAATAAATTTTTATTTAAAAATAAACAAGCATTTCTAAGAAATCACTTTAAATCAAACTATTGATCAGGTCAGGAGTTTGGCATTATTGCTATGTTGTCACTCCAGTGATTTCATGTCTTCTTTTTTCTTGGACCACACATAGCTTGATTTTACACATTCCCCATAGTAATACATTGCTATTATCTGTGTTTGAGTTAAATTCCCTTATTGCACTATAAATTCCATGAGATTAGGGACTCTCTCCTGTACACTATCTTCCCCCACTCCTCAAAATATACACATCTTTTATGTAGTGCTCAGTAAACAGAAGGCACTTAATGAATGTTTATTGAATTGATTGGAATTGTTGAACTTAAAATTTTATAATCTGGAGATATAAAGAACCATCCAGAAGGCTGACTGAATTTTTGATGGAATTGCCTGATCCAGAATGTTTTGGCATCATGAAGTCAAAGCTAGTCTCAGGAAGTGACCTAGGCTCTGGAGAGAATTAGACCCATTATGTCAATATCTATTTTCCTATGTGGGTTCTCTATATTTTGGCAGTTTTCTTTCATTCGTTCTGAGGATTCTTTTCATTGTACTAATGTTGAGATGTGCTGTCTGCTGTATACAAATTACATATCAATTCACCAAAATGACTATCTATCCTCTTCTTGGTTATTATTTATGACTTTGTGTTTGGTCTGCCATCTCTGAAACAAAATTAGCAGAAAAAAAGCATATGAAATACCTAATATGTGAGATCATGTGATTAGCTTAAATTTTTTTTGAATTTTTAAATGGGCTCCTTTACTTAACTATGATATAATAAAAACAGAGCACCTCAGAAAGATGGAAAACATGGACCTTACTAAATTCCTCAGTACACTAACTTCTTGTCCTTAAATAGAATTGGATTCTGCTGTCTAGCTTACACAAACTACCTTTAAAAACAAAGGGATGGCTTCACAAAATTGTTTGATTTAACCAATATTATTGAGAATCTTCTTTATCAATGATATTATGCCAACTTTAAAATAAGGTAATTTTCAAGCAATCAATGAATAAACACCTATTGTATGCCAGGTACTGTGCTAAGTTTTGGAGTGCTATACTAAGCAAAAAATTGAAGAAATGAAATTGATTTTTCTTACAATCTTATATGTGGGGCTTTTTTTTTCTTTTTTAAGGTAAAAGTGTCTTATAGCAAGTACAGAATAGATATTTTGTATCTGTACTATATAAATTGTACAGTATAAATTGAAAGTATAATACAATAAATAACTGGGAGAGTAAAGGACTTTATGCTCAGTCCTTGACATTGACATATCTCTGGGAACTAACTCTCTAATAGGTTGGATGAGGTAAAGATGGTACAAAGTAGACTGTCATAGGAACACAGAAACAGTCCTGACCAAGGATCCCAAGATCATTTGAGGAGGGAGAGGTCATTTTCATCAAGGGTTATGCTAGTTAGAGAGAGACCATGAAGGAGACACTGAGCTGACTCTTACAGGAAAGGAATTCTTTCTGTGGATACACACAGGAGTCAGTGCTCTGAGAATTGGGAATAGACTGTGAAGAAGTATAGGAAGGGGAGAGCAAGATTAGAATGTAGCTATTAGTCTACTTGTGATGGAACATTGAGTTTGTAAAGTAAAATAGAATGAAAAAAGCTTGCAAGGGAAGACTAAGATCAAGGTTTTAAAATAGTTTAAAACTTTTAAATGAAAGGTTTTAAATGATAGGTTAAATTTATATTTATTTGATAGGTACTAGGGAACCACTAAAAGATTTTGAGCAGAGAAGTGACATGGTCAGACTTGTTCCTTAGGAAAATTATTTTGGCAACTATGTGGAAGCTAGAGTAAGAAGAGAAAAGTTAGAGAGAGAGAATGAACAGTTGAGAACTGTTTTTTTTTTCCCCCCTGGGCAATAAATAGGAAAAATAACCACATACTTGAGTGAAAAATCAGAACCACAAACCACTTAGGATCTTATTCTCAAGACAAGATGAGATTTCTGGAAAAGAAATAGTTCATGAGATATTTTTTCCAGAAACTCTCACTTCATCATCTTTATAAAAAAAGTTTAAATTGCTGAATTACCTTTAACTATGGTGTGCCTGTTTATTTCCACTGGTGAAGCTGTATAGAAATGCAAGGTCCAAAACTTGGAATTTATTTAAAAAGTGGTTAAAAACAATATGAATAGAAATAAAAAGGTTAGAAATAAAATAGATAGAAATAAAAGGGACCCTTAATCTTAAAAAAAAAAACTATTATTCTTACATGTTATCAACCCTATAATTTCTAGCCATTTTTTAAACTGAGACTTTAAAAAATATGTCTGGCTATTTTTTCTGTTTATCCAGCATGTATAATTTCATTGGAATTTTATCTAAATTGTCAAATTAAATTGAGACTTATATGTCCCTAAATCTTAATGTTTTTCTTCAACAAAAACAGAGATGAACATTGTTAATTGTTGTCTTTGAAAATGTGTGCATTTCCCTTGTATGATGATTTTAAGCGAGCCTTTGCAAAGGAACTATACATTGGTTTTATATATCCCCATAGTGCATCACATAAACTCCCAGTTTGGCAACCTAGACCTAAATAGTTCTTAAACAAAGAATGTAGCAGGGAAGTCAACATATTCTTCTGGATGCATTTAGTTTTTGTTCAACTTTCTCCATGTTTAGGGAAAATTGTTGGTGGTTGTGTTGTATTGTTGCTGCTAGTTTTTGTTGTTGTTGGTTTTTTTTTTAATATTCTATTAAGCTGATTAAGTTTATTCACAGCCTCAGGTGTTATTCTTAGGCACCAAGCCATTAATAACGGAATCACTCACACTTGCAAAGTGATTCAACATCTGGTTTGACTGAGATCCTTATTTTCTACAAGGAGTTGATAGGTGCTATGAAATAATTTAAACTCTTCCCCCCAGCAAAGACATTCATAGTGGGCACCATATTGACTTCATTGTTTCACCTTCAAAAGTGCTTGTGAATTGTCTGTGGTCAAGATCACAAAGACTCTTGGTATTCAAATCTCAAAGGGTTGTTTGAAACATCTATTTAATAAGCTTCCTAAAAGCGTCCTCAAAGGTAGGGTAGGGCAGGATGGAGCTAAAATATAGCATGCAGCAAAACTAATACTGCTATCTTTTACAAGAGGAAGGAAAGAAGAATATTGTGTCTAATTAGACCTGTTGGGGTAATTTCAATAGGCAGAGTTTCATTACACGAGTGGGAAGTTAGCCAGGAGGTTGACACCTATGTGTAAGAGAAGTTCTATTTATACTCCATCCACTTTACTATATTTTCTAGAGTAGGTGTTGGTAGGGATGAAGAAAAAAAGATTTCCATCTACCTTTCAAAATGGTCTATTTACAGTATGGTATAGGGTGCTCTAAGCTATGCTTTCATAACCAGAACAATATATCATTTAAAAAAAAAGAAAGGAAGGAAGAAAAAATCTGTTATGCCATCTTGGATGTGACTCCTATATTGACTGAGATGCTTAATAGGCAGGAGTTAAGTCATTTGCTGGGAGTCCCACAAATCAAAGGTTGAATTTGGACTAGGACCTTTCTGATCCTAGGACTAATGTTCTAAATACTGCATCACTTATATGACTTAAGTACATGGAAAGAAAAACATTTGCTTGATAATTCAGTAGAGTCCAAATGACAAGCATTAAAATGCTGGGTTTATTTGTAGTCTGTATTTAAAATACATTCCAATCATTTGGGACCAAACTTTTTATGTCAGAAGAATCAAGAAAGCAAACATTTAGAATTAATTAAAGTATATCTTTGTTGATAACTCTGCTTACTTTTTTTTTCCTATGGTGGGAAATTTCCTTTCTCAAGCTTTTTAATCTAGAGGCCCAACCCAGCCATTGAGTAGACAGCCCCATAACATTTTCTCAATGATTTGTAACTGGCAGTGGATCAAAGTAACATAGCCACACCAGTCTCATTGGATGAGAGTTACATTAACTTAGTAAGCCATGTTGCATTTGTCAGACTTCTTACAATAAATATTTTGGTCTGCTAGAGAACAGAGCTTACATCGAAAAACTGACCCTATTCCACTATGAAACAATCAAACTATATGCACATATTTCCCAAAATGAAGACTGAGGAATGCTTGCACAAGATTGACATCATCTGGACATAGCTTTTTTCAACAATGAGATGATTCAGACCAGTTCCAATAGTCTTGTGATGAAGAGAGCCATCTACACCCAGAGAGAGGACTATGGGGACTGAGTGTGGTTCACAACATAGCATTTTCATTCTTTTTGTTGTTGTTTGCTTGCATTTTGTTTTTTCTCATTTTTTCTTTTTTGATATGTTTTTCTGGTGCAACATGATAATTGTGGAAATATGTATAGAAAAATTGCATATGTTTAACATATAGTGGATTACTTGCTGTCTAGGGGAGAGGGTGGGGGAAGGAAGGGAAAAATTTGGAACACAAGGTTTTTCAAGAGTGAATGTTGAAAATTATCCATACATATGTTTTGAAAATAAAAAAGCTTTAATAAAAAAAAAAAAGATTGGCATCATGTAGTATAGTAGCTGAAAACAAAGGTTTAGAGCATGGACTAGGGTCAGCAATGGAGTAGTCAGATGAAGAATTGTAAGGAAAGACAGATTGCCTGCAATAGGAAAATGTCATGAGGTAATGGAAAGATAAGAAATCAGGAAAGTCAAGGATATGTTTTATAGTCATGCTGCTTTGTTCCACTGTGCCTGTGGTTTTAAAAGTCACAGATGTGTTTAAGTTTTTAAGATGCGCCTCTTAATTTCACATTTCCTCTTCTTGGCTACAGTCTGCCTTGCAGACTTTGCCTCTTGTAAGGCTTGCTGTCCATATAGTCCTGGAAAAAGAGTGAACTTTGTAGAGTTCACTTCAAGGCAGCTAAGCCTCTTGAGCCTACAAATTAGGCTGAGATTCCTGACAGCATGAGTTATTGGGAGATTTCAAGTTAGTTCCCTTTATTTCCTGTCAGGTTATAGTTACCACATCAACGGCCTCCCAGGGTGTTCTGGCAATTGGGTTTCCAAGTTGGCTCTCGAAAAGACAGAAATGCACAGAAATGGGAAAGACTAGAAGAAGAATGGGTCAGACTTTTATTTTTTAATGTAACTACTACAACAAAAAGTTTTACTGTGTTCACATTAAGGTTTCATGAAACTGGTTCTTCCCTTCCTATTCAGTTTAAATTCAAATAATCTTTTAAAAAAAATTCTTCATTATAAAGAATGATTAGCTGGGGAGGGAGGAGGAGGGTAAAGGATCTATTTGGGATTAAAGTCAAGTAAAAACAAAATATAACAAAACTTAAAATTTAAATAAACATGGCTCCAACTGGCTGAAACTAGAGAGAATACAATTCTTATTTCCATTTCCTAATAAATTTATTGTGTAAATTTAATTTATGGATTATAAATCAAATATTCTTTAGTCAAAAGATAAATGAAATCAGTCAGAAACACTGAGTTTTCAAGTTTTATAGAGGAGATAAAGTTTAACTGAATTCCCTTTTGCTGTTTTCCTATGACTTGGAGCTGACTCTGGGATCTCAAAAGCTATATTATTAGATCCCATGTTAATTTTTATATAATACTGAGTAAGAAATACTTGAAGCAGGGCTCATAACCAAAGTCCAAAGGATATTCTATGTAATTTTAGAGAAGAGAATGTGCTATTCTAGAAAACGTGCCCTTAGGTGATGATTCTTCTAGGATTGGCAACTCATTAAACAATCTATTAAAGCAAGGAGGAGTTGCAATTTGTTTGAGGGGAAGAAACACCCTCATTGATAAAATCATATGTACTTGAACTATTGAAATATTACAAAGAAGCCATAAAACTGACAAGACTATCATAAACAGGAATATCAGAGAATGCAAAAACTGGCAGGAACCTTAAAGATCATTTAATTCAGCCCCCTATTATTAATGACTAAACTAAATCCCAAATAGGAGTGCTTTGCCTTAATTCACTCAGCAAGAAAGTAACAGTCAGGATTAGAATCTGAGTCTTTTGACTTCTAAACTACTACCCCATGCATACCCAAGTAAATGTATTAATTATTAATACTAATGCATGCACACATACAGATAAATGTACACATATATGCATATATGCATATATACATATTTTTTCTCTCTCCTTTTCTATTTTCATTTGTACTTTTTATTTTTTTCTCTACAATTTTTTTCTTCCTTTCCCACCAAGATTTTAAGGATCTATATATGATATTGACAAGCATTGCTTTATTGCATTGTGCTATACCCATTTATTCAGGACTGAAAAAGGTTGTTGACCTTTCTTGTAAGTGCTTTCCATCATCCCCCTTACAAAGATTAAGATGGCAGCTTCTATTTTACAAATTAGAAGACTGAGTCACAGGAAAGTGTCAAGTGATTTGCTCAGTCATAAAAAAGAAAAAGAAAAAGCCAAGTTATTAGCAGAGCCACGATTAGATTTCAAAGATCTAGGCCCTTTGTGCTGGGCTTAAACTTTGGAGCCATGCTGTCTGAGATTTATTCAGGCAGGGACCAAAGATGGATTGTTTCTTTAACATGTAGGCCTTATTTTCGTTTTATAAATTATAATGATCTAGTTTCTCTTCTACTCCTTGGAGTCCATGTTACAAATTAACTTACCCTTTCTTCTTCCCTCAAAACTTTTTTCAAGAGATCTCCTTGTTAGTCTCCTTTTCCTCCTCTCCCCTCTGGTATTTTGAGCTTTATTTTTGGAATACTAATTTAGGACTTTACATTTTTCACTATTAAATTTCATCTTATGTATTTCTCACCCATCGTTCTAACCCACTAAGATATTTTCAGGATCTAATTGCTAACTATTCCTCCAATGGCATACACATTTTATTTCTTCTAGGCTAAGATCATAGTGAGACACAATGTTAAAGATAAATACCTTGGACATGTCCCTGGAGATCTTCTTTTACCATGAGATTGATTATAAACATTAAGAAGTACTCTTTCTGGGGAACAATAAGGCTCTCCTGAATCTATGCATCGCACTAATTGAGTGATCAGTATTTCAGTCTTGTCCTTAAAAAAACATAGGGAGAGTCTTTTTTTTCAAATGTACTAAAATCTTGGTAAATTATATTCGTGATAGTCTTTTTATCTACTTCTTCAGCTAGTTCCTACTCCAGCCACCAAAAATGAAAATAAAGATAGTCTGGGATGATGTATACTTATTGCAGCTTGTTTCGCTCTGTTTGCTCACCAACTCCTTTTCAAGATGTTTCGTAACCACACTGTACCTTCAATATATTGTTTTTATTCAATCATTTTTTTAGTCATTTCTAACTGTTCATGACCCTATTTGGGGTTTTCTTGGCAAAGATACGAGAGTAGTTTGTCATTTCCTTCTGCAACTCATTTTACAGATAAGAGAACTGAGGCAAACTAAGGTGACTTGCCAAGGATCACATAGCTACTAAATATCTGAGGCCAGATTTAAACTAAAAGTCTTCTTGACTTCAGGCCTGAATCTGGAATAGGGAAGTTATGAGCAGTCTTTTTAGAATTCAGTCTTTTTAGCAAAAGAAGAAGAGTTCTTTGGCAGCATCATCCTCAATGTATCCATCCAAGTTTGAAAATTTGGGGATCTGACACATTAGAGGAAGAATCAAAGCTCCTAAAAGGAATCAGATTGTTGGAGAAAGAAGAGCATCACATATAAGGTCCTTGAAACTGGAAGAGCAGAATGAGAAGAAACCACAATGTAGTGGAGCAAAATACCTACACTTGGTCCTCTATTACCAAGAATTATTTGAACAGTGTAGGTGTGCTGTGAAGAAAGTTGCCTATCCAGCAGTTTTGAGTGTTTTTCCTTTATGAAAAGAGTTCACATTCCCCTCCTGAAAGGAGACAACATAAGAATGGCTGTTCATATGAATCTATGTCCTTATTGAATGTTGGAAACTTGCCTCCCTAGCAACCTGAAGTTAATTTCCCTTCAAAGGGAAATCCAACCTGAAATTTAGGGGGCTCTTAGGACCCCAGAGAAAAGTGTGACTCAGAGAGAGGGAGGAGTTTAAATACTATATGTGAATTGTTATTTTATATATTATATAAAACAGATATAATATAACATATATATCATATATTATATATGAACTATTGTGATAAGAATAACATCCTAACATTCCACCCCCCTAAAAAGAGATTAGTTTTTACTGAAAAGTTATCAAAAACATACTTGAAAACTGTTTAATTAAGTGGAATAAAGACTACAACTATTGATATCATTATTATCTGAATACAAAAGAGCTAAGAAGAATTAGTTAGACCCTCAGATTTGACCAGTAGACCACAAGTGGCAATTTAGGGGCAGGAAAATTTCACTCAGTTGAATAAATTTGTAGTATCCTGGGTGCATATTTTTGTTAAATATACTTTCCTGTGGCTAGGTAAATTTCTTTTTTGTTAGCTGTTGAATGAACTACAAATATCTCATTTTGTTCCAATATTAATATAAACTATGAAGGATTGATTTGAGAGAAACCCAACCCAGATTAACTTTTGTGCATTCTTGATTTGTTTTCTGCATTTTCTCTTTTTCATTGGTATGAAAATATTTGCCATAAGGATGTTAGAATAAATGGAAACTATCTTATAGTACAATTTTTGAGAGAAAGGATCACTTCCTAAGTGACTTAGCCATTGCAAATTGCTTTACAGAATATATATTCTAATCTAGAACTCCACCAATGGTAGATTAGCATGACTTTCTATATCCCATGTAGCATCATCTCTTTCCATTTTTTTTTGATATCTTTGCTAATTTTCTGAGTGTTATCCAAAACCTCAAAGGTGTTCTTATTTGAATTTTTTCTTATTATTAGTAATTTGGAGCAATCTTTCATGTGGTTGTTAATGTTTTTCAATTCTTCCTTTGATAATTGTATATTCCTCTTCTTTTACCACTTACCTACTTGAGGAATGGTTTTGAATGCTACCTTAAGTATTTGTATATTTTGTATATATATTGTATATTTTGTATATATGTATTTGTATATTTTGTATATTTGTATAGGAGTTAGGGAACCTTTTACCCATATCTATGGAGATAGAGACTTAAACATGAATTGTATTTAAGTGCATTAAATCTGAGCTAGCATATAGCGAGCATTAGAAGCATACCAAAGATCAATTATGCTTATTCAAGTACCTCTTTAGATCTATGATTTCATCAAGGTGAGTATTCCCTCCATAACATTTTTGCATCATAGAATAGGAGCTTTTAACTGAGACTTCCATGATGTCCATGGATAGATGGACCATGGACTAGGAGGTCCATGAACTTAGAACTTTTAATATTTTGAAAACTATTTTTCAAAATAAGTGGTTTCTTCTTAATTGTATGTTTTATTTATCTAAATATTTTCTACAATAATATTTTTATTTATCTATTTTACTTATTTATCTAAAATAAATTCTGACAAGGAGTCCATAGATCTTAGCATATTGCAAAAAGTATCCATGACACAAAACAAATAAAGAACCGTTGAAATAAAAGTTTTACATATTGCTGTGGTAAATAAATAAATGAGCAAACAAACAAACAAACAAATGAATGAATGAAGAAAGGAAGGAAGGAAAGATGGAAAGAAGGAAGAAAAGAAGTAAGGAAGGAAGAAAGAAAGAAGGAAAGAAAGAAAGGAAGGAAGGAAGAAAAAAAGAAAGAAAGAAAGTTGGTTGTTAACTAGCTTTTAGGTAATCTTACAATTCAGCTTGGCTGATTTGTAGATGAAAGTTCATTGGTGGACTGGAATTCAAAAATTTCTATCTTCATATGACCTGTCAGACATTTTACTTCACTGGCAAAACCTTGGAAAAACCAAGAGTCATACCCATATTGCAAAGGACTATAGAAAATGGACTTTAGAACCATAATAGATTTCTGTGGAATAACGTAAGATTCTTACCCTTATTTCTAATATAACTAGTGGGAGAAGATGAGGTCTAAATTTCCAATTATAAACTTTTGTAATATGATTTGTTAGTAAATTGCAATCTTGCTTATATAATTTTCCAAATGTCTATGGGTTTATATTTGTTGTTGTTGTTGTTGGGTTTTTTTGCAGGGGGGAGTGGGAGGGCCTGAAGCAATTGGATTTAAGTGACTTGTCCAAGGTCGCACAGTTAGTAAGTGTTGATATTTCATTCAATCCAATTTAAGGGACATTTATTAAATTTAAACCGAGTACTAGGCACACTAGTCTCAGGATTGAGGTGCAAAGGTGGCTACTGTTCTCATTAGAATGTAAGCTCCTTGAGGTCAGGAACTGTTTTGATCTATTAATTGATTAATAAATAAATATTTATTAACTCCCTAGGATGGGCTAGTTTCTGTGTTCAGTACTAGGAAGACAAAAATATACAAAAGACAGTTCTTGCCCTCAAAGAACTTTCAATCTAATAGTGAAAACAATATGTAAACAAATATTCACAAAAAAGCTATATATAAGATAAATAGATAGCAAGTGAGGGAATGTACTAGAATTACAAAGGGTAGGAAAAGGCTTCCTGTGAAAAATAAGATTTTAGTTTACTTAAAGGAAGCCAGGGAAGCCAGTAGATAGAGCTAAGGAGGAATGCATTATATGCATGATGGATAATCAGAAGAAAAAAAAAATGCCAGGAACAGAGGGATGTACTATCTTATCCATGGAACAGCACAAATCTAGTGCTTCTGGATTTTCCTTTTGTCTTTGTGTTCTCAGAGTTTAGCACAATTACAAATATAAACTGAGTGCTTTATAAATGTATGTTGCCTGATTGATAGCCTAAAGCAATTATCTATCTAAGCTTTTTTAATAGTTACAATACATTATTTCAGTATATCCTTATGGTATTTTCTTTTAAGTGCTAAAATGTCAGATTCCTTCCTTGTCTCAAAATGTTTTGGGATCTAATGGAAGAAGATAATTTTCAAAACTATGGTTAAGAAAATTTTTCACAAACAAGGGATAAAAGTAATATAAAAGAGAAAAGAGTCTATTGTCAGTTTTTTTAAAAGTTTTTTTGCATTAAAAAAATCACTACAGTTAGGTTAAATGGAAAATCATTCAATTAGGAAAAAATATTGCATCCCATATCTCTGATATTCAAGATGCACAGGGCATTGTCATAAATATATAAGAATATGCCCATTTCTTAAGAGATAACTATTCAAAGGATGTGAATAGTTTTCAAAAATAGAATTGAAAACTATCAAAAACCATATAACATATTACTCTAAATCACTAATAAAAAGAGAAATCCAAGTGAAAATAAGTTTAACATTCTACTTTACACCTGATCCATGGTGAAAGGTAACAGAAGACAAAAATAATTGATAGCAGACAGATTTGGGAAAATTAGCACACTAAGATGTTAATATTGTATCTGTGAATTGGTTCACCCACTGAGGCAGCAATTTGTAATTATGTGATAAAATGAAATGATTTATACTCTTAAACCCAGAGAGCCTGCTCCTATAAAATACATTGTCAAGGTCAAAGATCAAAGGGAAGGTTCTTTAGATACCAAAATATTCAAACTAGAACTTTTTTATAACAAGGAGATTGAAATGATTTCCCATTGATTGAAGAATATTTGATTAGCAGTGGCATTTAATTATGAAATATTTAATATACTATAAGAAAAAAATGAATACAAGGAAATCAAAAGCATGAGGAAGAGTTGAATGAATAGACCCAGTGAAGTGAGTAGAATCAGAAGAATGCCATGTGCCATGGTGCTATGGAAAAAATATTGAAATGGGAGTCCCAAGATTTAAGTTTTGGTCATGGCTTCTACTTACTTTCTGTATGATGTTAAGCAAGTCATTTACATTCTCTGATGTTCATTTTCCTCATTTGTACAATGAGGGAGTTGGATTACATGATCTCTAAGTCCCTTCATATATAGATAGATAGAAAGATATAGATAGATATACACACATATGAATCATGAATGATTCTTGTCCCCATTCTCTCTTAATTCATCACAGAAAGTTCACTCAATGTGCTGGAGATATCTATTACTTTCCTTTGACATTTCAAGGGGCCCCAGTGGAGCCTTCTGGTGGTCTGCTTTGATGGTTCTTATCTCTTATCCTTGCCACATAATTAATCCATCCTATTATATAATTCCTTTATGATTTTTTTATTACAGTCCTTCTTTGAAATTCCTTAATGGTTAGTTATTGCCATGACTTGTTTATACCCACCATATACCATTCCATTGCCCTTTATGTGATATTTATTCTCAATTCATCTATTACTGGAATAATGTTAATAAAAAAGTAAACTAAGCTGAGATTTAAACAATGGCTCATAGTAATGATCAATCTCAACCCTGGAGAATAAATTAGGAAATGTGTCTCCATTCTTTTGGGAGAAGAGTGGCAGTCTATGGGATATACAATGTAGTACACATTGTCAGGTGTGATATCTGTTCATTTGTTTTCCTTAACTACTTTTTGTTTTTTTTTTTTAAAGAAAGCTTGATCGTGGTGGGAGGTGGAGACAGAGGGCAGGAAAGGGGAGGTTATGTATTATCAAATACAATAAAGCTTATTTTTAGAGAGAGGAAAAAAAAGACAGAGTAAATCCCTATAATATCTAGCCTTGTTCTAGGAAATTTTAGGATCATATATATTTGTTAAAGGGTGGTATCAGAAAAAATAATCAAAAAAGGCCATCCCTATATTACTCCATGTTAGGAAAGGGAATCATGGCCAAAATGTGGGCACTAACTAAAAAGGGGGGAAAATGAAACATTTGAAAAAGTAAATAATCTACAGGAAGCCTGGAGACTGTTTAAAAACACCTTATTAGAAGCCCAGGAAAAAATGTGTGCCATGTATCAAAGGACTAGCACTCAAACAAAACCCCTAGATCGCTTCATTTATTGCAGACAAAATCAAAGAGGCCCTTGTAGAAAGAAAAGCATCTTTTTTATAAAATGGAAAGATTGCTCAAATTAGGAAAACAGGAAAACTCATGCCCATGAAACATGGCAAGTCATATACAAACTGAAAGTTAGGCAGGCCAAAAAGAATGTTAAAAGCATTTCCAAAGCCAGTAACAGGAGGTTTCATGTTATATAAAAGAGGAAGAAGGCCAACTAGAGAATGAGTGAGATGGTCACAGTGTGGAAAGGTGAACTGAAAACAGAGAGACTCAATTCTCTATTCCAGGTTTTACCTGGGAAGACTTTGGAGAGATTTCTCTGCCCAAACCAACAGTCTTTTGACTCAGAAAGGGCAAGAGTATTGGAACAAAAAAAAGGCACATGCTGTATTGAGACAGAATGATGGATTTACAGCCAGAAGACCTGGGTTTGAATCTGTTACTTACCAGCTGAGAGATTTGGGGCCAATCACTTCAGCTCTATGGGTCTCACCTGTAAAATGAGAAGGTCAACTTTATAATCTCGAAGACTCCTTCCAAACTCTGTGATTCTGTAAGCTTGAAACAGGATGTTACAAATTTAATTGGCAAGCTAGAGGTAAATAAATACTGTGACCAAATGGTATCCAACCAAGAGTTTGGAAATTGCTCAAGGGTGAAATTGTTGAATTCTTGGCCAAAAGGCATAACCCATTTTTATAACTGGTCACTGTGCTGCATGAAGGATTTCAAGATTAGCTATAGGAGTCACATCTGTAAGAAGCACTCCAGAGGAAACGGCGGGAACCACAGACTCTTGAGTCTGACTCTTCTGGCTGCCATGCTGGTGGAAATTGTAATAAAGAGTAGATCCCTGAGCACTTAAGTGAACATAAACTTTTCAGGGCAAGACAACATGTCTTTTGTAAAGCAAAATCATCCCTAAAGTCAGAATATTTTGAGAAGGTAAATAAACATGGGGAGAAATTAGTAGGCATAACTTATTTAAACATTTTAAAACCATTATTTTTTTCAAGGATCATTCTTTCTGATAATATGGACGATAGAGAGTGGGTCTTTGATGGTCTCATTTTGCCAGAGGAACTGGGCAGTCATGATATAATGGAAACAGCAGTTTTTCATGCATATTACTTGGGCAAGTCACTTAAATCCAATGGCTTTTCACGAGATGGATAATTTTGATTATATTAAGTTAAAAAGTTTCTGTACAAATAAAACTGATGCAGACAAGATTAGGAGGGAAGCATCAAATTGATAAATCATCTTTACATTTAATGGCTCTGATAAAGGCCTCATTTCTAAAATATATAGAGATTTTCTCATATTTATAAGAATTTAAGCCACTCTTCAATAAATAAGTGGTCAGGGGATATGAACAGACAATTTTCAGATGATGAAATTAAAACCATCTCTAGTCATATGAAAAGTTGCTCCAAATCACTATTGATCAGAGAAATGCAAATTAAGACAACTCTGAAGTACCACTACACACCTGTCAGATTGGCTAATGACAGGAGAGGATAACGATGAATGTTGGAGGGGATATGGGAAGACTGGGACACTGATGCATTGTTGGTGGAACTGTGAACTGATCCAACCATTCTGGAGAGTAATTTGGCGCTGTGCTCAAAAAGTTATCAAACTGTGCATACCCTTTGACCCAGCAGTGTTTCTACTGGGCCTATATCCCAAAGAGATCTCAGAGGAGGGAAAGGGCCCCACATGTGCAAGAATGTTTGTGGCAGCTCTTTTTGTAGTGGCTAGAGCCTGGAAATTGAAGGGATGCCCATCAACTGGAGAGTGGCTGAATAAATTATGGTATATGAATGTTATGGAATATTATTGTTCTGTAAGGAACGACCAGCAGGACGATTTCAGAGAGGCCTGGAGAAATTTGCATGAACTGATGCTGAGTGAAACGAGCAGAACCAGGAGATCATACACAGCAACAACAGTATTACATGATGATCAATTGTGATGGACATGGCTCTCTGCAACAAAGAATTGTCTCAAACCAGTTCCAATTGTTCACTGAAGAAAACCATATACACCCAGAGAGAGGGATATGCAATATGGACCACAACATAACATTTTCATGCTCTCTATTAATATTTGCTTGCATTGTGTTGCCTTTCTCCGATTTTCTTTTTTTTTTCTTGTAGATAGGATTTTTCTTGCACAACTTTTCAAGTATTTCAACATTATTTACATGTAGTGGACTTGCTGCCATCTAGGGGTGGGGAGGGGACTGGGGGTAAAATTTGTAATGGAAAGCTTTGTAAAGATCAATGCTGGGGAACTACCCATACATATGTTATACAAATAAAAAACTTTAATTAAAAAAAAAGATTTTAGCAGACAAAAAAAAATCCAATGGCTTTCGCTTTTACCATTTGTAAAATGATAAATGTAAAAATGTAAATGGTAAAATGTAGGGATGTGTGTGGATGAGAAGGCCTCTGGTGTTCTTTCTTGTTCTAGGTCTATGATCTTATAATCTGATATAAGATAAAACTACAAATGCAACATACTACATACTACATATAAGTTTTCCCCTATCCCTGTAGTTGGTGGAGATGATATCCTCAGTTTTTCTCCGTAGGTATTCTGGAGAACTGCTATAGAAACCTGCATTGCCCATGACATTTATTTCCACAAAACTATTCATTTTATCTTACCTATATTAAGGTATAAAAGGTAGGAAGCATGATTCATCATCAGTTTTCTGGAATTGTGTTTATCTATTTACTAAAATACTAAACATCTTTAAAAATAAATATATAAAAGATATATTCATGTTGGATGGCTGAGACTCATGAAGTAATACAATCTCTGAAGAATTTAAAACTAATATCACTCAGGGGGCCATGGAGAGACACATAAGAGATGTGAACAGGTTACAATGCATTACAAACAAGTATTCTGAAAAAGGGGAGCAACAGATGTTGCCTAAAAGATGTATGAGTGAAAAAGATAGGGTAGTAATGTGGTAAGAATGAGGAATAATAGTAGACTTTACTGTGTCTTGTTATGAAAAGAGAAAGTGAAGAAGGCCCCCATTTGATAGATGGACATTGTTTGAGAAATATGGAAAGATGGTGAATGGGAAAGTATATGTTGCAATCTGCATAGTGGATGATATATAGTCATCATTGAGATCACTGATCCAATGGAATATTTTGAATTCTTGAATTCTTAGGCATACCTTTGATAAACTTGAAATACAATTTATGTTAAAAGGGACATATATGAACAATAGAACCTTCTAACTATATCCAAGATGCCCATTCAATTGCCCCCCAAAATACAAAAATATTTGAATAAAGGGACAATAAATTCCATTTTTGCATAATTGAGAGCTTGTTATTAAAAACAACAATGAAAACATCAAACATTTCATTCTATTTCTTTTAGGTCAAAAGAGCATTTTCTTCTTCTTCTCCCCCCCCCAATATAGTTAAAGCCAAAACTCTCTGTGAAATCTGGAGTTTAGATGCAAAAAGGAAGTAATAAACCTTGGCCTTCCAAATACTCTGTTTTAAAATGGCTTTATTGGCAGATTTATGTCTGCTCTGACAATAATTTGGGAACTTTTTAAAAATAATTCTCTTCATTTTTCAAAAAAATGTAAATTTAGAAGAAAGTGTGAAGGAACAAGAGCGGAGGTGGTTAACGGATGTCATTTAGTACATGATCGGATACCAAGTGTATTTTAATATGCAGTGGGTATACAAGTTAAAAGACTAATTAATTATTAGCCTGAGAGAACAAGTTGAAATGAGTTTCAAAAAGAATTGGTGATAATAATTAAATATTTGGTGTATATATATATATATGTATGTGTATATATATATATGTATGTATACATATATATATATATATATTTAAAGCGGAAGAACATTTTCACTTTAGTAAGAATCAGCTGTCTAACCCTTCAAAGTTCTATGCAAACAATATATAGCTTATAACTTTGCCTGGGCTTATTCTTCTTTCCTATATTTAGTATAAAAAGGAACCACTATTCTTAGCATAATTATGCAGTTGAATACCCATACAATTTATTCTTGATCTGAATGGTGACAAATTAATTATTTCTATTCCAATTTTCAAGAAACTTCAATTCAGTTGATGGCATTACCCTACAGACTATACCTGGGCCACTGTGATGATAAAAAGAATAATAATGGCAGCTCATTTTCCTTTGGTGTACTAAAATTTATAAAGCACTTTTCTCCCAACAGCCATGTGAAATAGGCAGAGTAAGTGTGGTAAATGAAAAAATTAAAACTCAACAGAGGATTCTAAGTTCAAACACCACATCTGAAAGTTAACAACCCCCCCACTTCCTCCCTACCTTAAGTAAATCAATTTTATTAAGCTTCAGTTTTTTTTTATGTATAAAAATAGGGGGCTACACTAGGTGATTTCTAAGTTCTAGATCTATAATCCTAAATCAAGTATTCTTCAAAGGACATTGCCAATGTCAGAACTGCTTTTGTAGAAATGAGTCCAGTGAGCCCACAGTGAATGCCGGGAAATCTAACCCAGGGTGCTCTACTTCTAAATCAAGTGCTCTTACAATAGACTGCCTTTCATTTCCTTAGAGTAACAACAATACTAGAGTGCTCATATTACCATTAGAAGAATAAACAGAAGAAAGCTTCATATAAATTGATGGCTGGTGTGTCCAAAATGTTGTCTATATTTCTTAAATTCTGGTCTTGTTCCAGTAAATTCTGAGGGTCCAGTCTTGACTGAATTAAGAGGGATAAAATTATTTTTTCTTGTTCTTATTTTGCCTGTGTTCTTGTACTAATTGTTATTACAACTCTCTTGGGTCTCCTAGTTTGGATTTCTGTCTTTGCCTGGTGAATGCCTAACTGCTTTTATACCCTACATTTTTCAAGAGATGTTTTCTCCAGCCTGATTAGGTCCTGGCAAATATCTGGCACAATTATTCCTATCTTGCCACTGCAGTTTCTGTTGACCTGCTCAATTATAAGTGGAGACTCCCAGACAGTTTTGCATACAAGATATGCTCGGTGTGCCCCAAAACATCATAATATCTTTAAAAAAGCGTTTTGAATTTTTTTGTCTTATTTTGACATTAATTTTTAAAATAAGGTTTAGTGGGGCAGCTAGATGGTGCAGTGGATAGAGCACCAGCCCTGAAGTCAGGAGGACCTGAGTTCAAATCTGTTCTCAGACACTTAACATTCCCTAGCTGTGTGATCCTGGGCAAGTCACTTAACCCCAATTGCCTCGGCAAAAAAAAAAAAAAAAAAAAAAAAATGAATAAAATAAGGTTTAGTGAACTAATGAAAAATAAGTTGAATTTTTGGTTTCCTTTGGTGAATTAAAATAATGTCCTTTAGGACAATATATATTATATGCTAGCTTTATTTTTTTTAATTGGTGGGTGCATAGCATGATGAAATGTGCTGCCTATGCCCATGCTTCCAGACTGTTTGGATAGGATGATTAGATTAAAGAAATTTAAGGGACATAGTACACCTTAAATTCAGAAAAGTATCTCATCATATACTTTCAGACAAGAGTGAAAGATGGATGCCAATGCACTGAATTTAATAATTATACTGGTTTAATAATTATACTGAAAGATTAGTGATTAGCAGAAGAGTAGGAAATGTCTAGTAGAGTATCCCAGGAATTTATCCACTCAATGTCATCATTTATCAGTTTTAGAGATGGAAAGACATTAGAGACCTAACTCAATCCTCTAATTTTATAGATGACATCCAGACACAGGAAGGTCATATAGGAAGGAGTATATGATAGAGCTGGATGAGATTTGAACTGCTTTTTTTGATTTTCAAATCGGTTCTCTTTTCACATCATTGCATACTTACAAATGGTTTAGATGAAAGTATAGATAATATGCATGTAAAATTTAAGAATGGCTATAAGCTGGGAGGAGTAGTTAACATGTTAGATTATGTATAAGAGATCCTAAAATATCTAAATGATCTAGAAAGATTGGCCAAGTCTCATGAAGTAAAATATAATAGGAATAAATTTAAAGTCCTGACCTTGGATTCAAAATTAACTATAAAATTAGAGAATGGACATGATATGGCAGCAAAAAAAAAAAAATTTAAACCCAGCAAATAACAAACCCAATATGATATTAAGTTTCAGTAATTGTGTCCAAAATGAGAGAGGTAATGGATATACTAGTCAGACAACATCTAGGATATTATATCTGGTTTTAAGCACCAAATTTTAGGAAATCTATGCTGCTTTCACTGGTATGAAGAGCTCCCAGCGGGAAAAGCTCCAGTGACCCTAGAGATCTGTAATGGTGCTGTACTTTTGTTTTTGTTCTTTCTGGGTTGGGAGAAGTGATGACGTACCCTGAATTACAATAGCCAGTATGTATCAGAGACCAGACCTTATGCTAGATTTTTCTGACTCCTAGGTTGCTTCTCAATCTCCCTTGCCACTTAGCTTCTCAGGTCAAAACCATGAAGGGGAGTAGGGGGAGGTGAACTACAGAAGGAAGAGGAAGAAAAGGAGGAAAATCAGGAAGAAGAGAGAGGAGGAAGATGGGGGTAGGATGGGAAGGCAGACTCAAAGCTTCTTGAAGAGAAGTTAAAGGATTTGGAATGATTAATGTGGAAAAGTGAAGATAGCAGTGAGAGTTGTTCTTAGGATGTCTTTTCAAATATGTTTTCATATATAAGAGGAATTGTTGCTCTGTCCGGCCCCAGGGGTGGAACAGTGTGCAATGTGTTGGAATTTCAGTTAGTTAGATTTGCTCAATAGAACAATGGGTTTCTTAAAATCAATGTCTTGGAGTTGGAAGAGACCTCTGGTCCACCTGAGGCATAATTTCCTGCTGCTGCATTCACTGACAAGCGACTATCCAGCCCTTTTCCAGAAGATGCCTAGTGATGGGAAACTCATTACCTCTCAAGCCAGGCTAGTGCCTGTTTGCAGAATTCTCCCACAGGAGAGAAAACAGTCCAAATGGTGAAATGATCTGCCTAGGATCATGCAACTAAGAAATGGCAGGACCAAGTTTCAAACTCAGATTCAATGTCTTTTTAAACATATCATGCAACATTACACATCCCTCTACTATAATCCAAATGGCTTTCTTTAAAAAAAAAATATATATATATATATATATATATATTCCCTAACTGCACATACAGCTTATTTTGTGATAAGGAATTCATTTTCACAATCATTCATTCATTCATTTAATATTTACTGTTCAATTATAATATGTCTTGAGACACTTGAGACACTGTGGTCTCAAGACCTTGGGATGGGGAGGGAGATAAAAGAATAAATAATATTGGCCATGACCTCAAGCAGTCTACAACCCTAACTACTGTGACTAAAATGATTAATAAAAATTGATATCAGACAATATGTTTTAAGTGTTCTTTTATGACATGAACACAGTGCTATAATTAATAAGAGGAGGGAGACACTATATTTTGGAAAGCTCTTTCTGCAAAAAGTAGCGCTACAATTGAAGGAGCCATGTTTATAACAAGTAGACAGAGAGCATATTAAAAATGGAGTTAAGTTTTTTCAATCCAAATTTTGGCTACCCAGAAAAGTGGGTTATTGTGGAAAGAATCCTCGCCTGGAATTTAGGAAGCTTGGGTTCTGAACCCTAGCTTTGTTAATAATTTGATGTGTGTTGTTGAACATTTCACTTTATCTGTCTTGGCTTCAATCTTCACTAAAGCTCTTAGATCATATAACAACTAAGTTATTAAAGCCTGTACTCCCTTCAAAATTCAATACCAGCTTGTGTTCAAGTAGTGAACAATAGAATACTTGGCTGGCCGAATTTTACTCAAGAATTAGAGATGATTTTAATTAGAAGTTCAAGTGAAATTATTAGCTCAGAATAAACATGCAAATCCATGAAAATAACATATAATTTGATGATAAAATTCTTAATCAATAAGGATGAAAGATAGAAGCATTTTTATGAATAAAATAGCGTTGAATGAATCCTGCATCTATCTGGATCCATACTGATACTGCAATCTCTATTTAGGGCTATATTGGAACATCTGGACTCTAATCCAATCTGGGAGAAATTGAGAAAAAATAACAGGTAATCTGTTGATCATTATTGTTTCACTCTTTTCATTTTACAAGAAAGTAAAAACAACTTGGATCAACTAGAATAAAAAGTAAGGAGAATACTGATCAAAAGAGATAATAACTTTGCAAATCCTCACATACTGTATAAATTCAAGTTGTGCTATTATTATTTTCAAAAGCAAAATGTTGCAGGAAACATAGCAATCTAGTTAAAATTTCAATTTTGACACAAACATCCATACATATAGAAGATAAAGGAATTTTGTTCTATCTCAGAAAACTTTGGCCAGACTAGGAATAATTTTGCTTTTCAAATAAATACCCCTTCTCTATCTCTTTGCAACATCTTCACTTTGCATCAATGGCTGACTCCTCAGAATTTGGACACCAGCCATATCCAATTCTTTTTGCTGCATACAAAAAGCTCCAAAAAGTCCGAAATTTTATTCTCTAGCACAAAGGCTTTGGCTTCATCTTCTAAACTCATGCTGACCTCAAATCTAATCTCCCCCAGGTGAATCATAACACTGAAAAGCCTCTGGAAGACACTTTTTTTGCACAAGACTGCTTCTAAAATTTGCCCCAAAGATGCCTGAGTACATCTTCCAGAATTACCGTACTAATCCCCAGATGTCTCCAGTTAGCCTTTTCCAAGGCTACAGTTCCTAATTCCATTTCTGTTATTTAAAACAGGTGCCTTGTTTGCTCCATGCCTTTTCATTTAGTCCCAGTCTAATGAAGATAATGGCAGTATAAGGAACTTGCTTTTTCAAACTATAGAATGATGATTTTTCAAAAACATTTACTTTTAAAATGTCTTTGGACCAGAGCTCTGATTTCATCAGTGCAGAGCAGCTGGTCTCATAGTCTCAAGAATTCTTACACTCTTAAAAAATATTGAGAATCCCCCCAAGAACTTTTGTATATAATAGGTTATATTTATTGACATTTATAATATTTGAAATTAAAATAGCTTAGTATTATTATGAAAAATACCCTGAAAGCATCTCAGGGATCCACAGGGGTTCCCAAAGTAGACTTTTAGAATTGCTAGTGAGAGAACACCTTCTTCCAATCCCAATAAGCAACTGTTCTGTAATTTATAGTCAGTTTCCTGGAGCAAGGAGAGGTAAAATAAGTCTTTCATTCCCAGTGTATGTCTGGGAGGAGATGAAAATTGACATCTTCCAGACACCAAAACCAGTCTTTTATCAATCAATTACTTTTACTAATCTATAAGTTTTAGATAAATACCATGGGGATACAAAGATTAAAAATGAAACAGCCCCTGCCCTTAGTAGCTTATATTCTATAAGGAAAGACATTTTACAAACACACATATATTTTATAGATATATATTATATATATTGCATATATCTCTATACATACATACATGTACATATTGTTCACATTACATACCCATGTATTATATTTATATATTTTTATTTCTATTTATATATTATTTATGTATTATTTTTATTTATATATTATTTATATATTTCATTTATATTTATATATTTCCCTATATATAACATATATATGAAAATAAATATAGATATCTATCTATCTGTCTGTCTGTCTATAATCTATTTATATTTACTGAGCAAGAAACTAGCATCTTGGAGCCCCAAGAAAGGGTTTATTTATAAGGAGGGGCTTCAAAGGAAACAAGGAATTCTAAGAGGTAAAAGCATGTTACTGGCCCAGGGGACAGCCTAGTATATCACATATGGGAAGCAGCAACAAGGCCAGTTTGGCTGAACCATGGAAGGGGAAAGGGGAATAACCTATAATAAAGTTAGAAAGGCAGTTTGGGAGCCACATTGTGTAGCATTTAAAAAGATAAACAAAGGAAGTAATATTTGATCCTCAAGACAATAAAGAGCCAGTATCGTGCTCTCTATCTCTGTCTCTGTCTATCTCTGTCTGTCTCTGTCTCTCTCTCTGTCTCTCTCTGTCTGTCTGTCTGTCTGTCTCTGTTTCTGTCTGTCTCTCTCTGTCTCTGTCTCTCTGTCTCTGTTTCTGTCTGTCTTTGTCTCTGTGTCTGTCTGTCTGTCTCTCTGTGTCTCTCTTGTATTATTTAAGCTGTGTTGTTTCTTAGGGAGTTTGACTTTTTAATAGGACAAGATTCCTACTGGGAGCCTGAAGCATGACAGCATCTCCTCCTGCACAGGGATGAAAGGTCATGTCCCTGATGGTCTTGAGAAGCAGTCCCCTCTGAGGTGCTGTCACTGGGATGGCACATTGCAGGGGTATTTCGGGGGAGGAGTGTCAGGACATGTCTTTCTAGCACAGGTGTATTCTATTTATGCCAAGCCCTGCATGGTGGAAAGAGAGTGTTGAAAGGGAAAGAACACATTGTAATAGTTCTTGGGGAAGCTCATCTTTCAGAAGGTCCCTTTCTGTGGACCCCAAAGCAAAGTCCCTACAAGCTGGCAAGTGATGGTGTCACGGGTGCTGTTAATTTAGGTTCAATATTGGGATGAAATGAGGCACTTGCAGGTCATCGAACAATTAACCAAAGAAGGTTTACTGAGTCTGAAAGTGGAAAAGAGACAGGGTAGCTCTTAGTCCATATAGACTGCCAGCCATTTCCATAAGGAAATAAGTCTGCTCACCAAGCCTGAGTGTGGTAACTTGCTTGATCTTGGATATCTATCAAGTCTGAAAGGCATTGGTCCCATGAGGATGAGGCCTTTTATGCCTTTAGGTGAATAAGAAGATATATCAACATAGCTAGAGGATGCCAGGAAGAAGCTGTGTCAGGGGAAATATACCCACAGCCGGGCCAAAAAGCCTATTATTGTTCCCTTCTAGGGAAGATCAAGCCTAAACCATATTGGTAGAAGATTGGGGGGAGAAGGAACCCAGGTAGTCCTATAATAGTTCACTAACTATTCCAAATGATGAAGCATAATGATTTATTGGGGAATAATACAAGTCCCTATTTGTTTTTGTTTCTGTTTTTTTTCCCTGAAACTGAATAGAATCATTGAATCAAATTTTCTTTATGGCTCTTTTTAGTAATACTTCTGGCATGATCTTAATATATCCACAAATAAAAAAATTCCTTATAGGAATAAGATTGTTTAAACTTACATTTTGCTTGTGGAGTCAAATGTTTCTGTTTAATCAACAGTGAAAAACACTAGGGGACCCTGCCTTCTCTGCACTTTCCAAACAATTCTGCATCTAAAATTGCAAAATGGTTCTGAATATTGTTCAAGAAAATTTCCCTATCCCTCTCATATTTTCATTAGAGATATTTCACTATGTATGCAGATCATTCTCATAAATATCCTAAATAGGTGAGAAAGTAAGCATAACAGTCAGTAGTTACTGATGTCTTCTTTATTGGCTTCCTTTGGGATATTAATATCCTCCATGATTTTTTCTATTTTTTTAGTATCTTCCCTGGGGTATCTTATAAAACAAGATATCTTAATGCTTTGAAGATTGTATTGCCTTCTGCAGCAATTTCTTCCATATGTATTTAGTCTGGTCCAATCACTCTTCCTGATTACATTTTCTGAACTGCCATTTGTACTTTTTCATACAATACATAAGTGACTAAAATGTGAAGTTCAAATGTAGTATGCCCACTATCACTTGTGATGAAAATAGATTGCTATAGAAATGCTGATAAGTCTGTTATAGTGCCTCTTTTGGCATCTTTTCCCATACATGTTCTGGGAATGATGAGGCTTAGTTGGGTCTCACATCAAGTGTTTTGTAAATTTGTTTTCTCCTCTGTTTTCTTTTCTGTTTAATGTCAGTACTACTTTTAATCTCTAGGCATTCTCTTCAATTCTGGACTTTCTTTTTCTTCCTTCCTCCTTCTCTCCCTTCCTTCTCTTCCTTCTCTTCCTTCCTTCCTTCCTTCCTTCCTTCCTTCCTTCCTTCCTTCCTTCCTTCCTTCTCTTCCTTCTCTTCCTTCCTTCCTTCCTTCCTTCCTTCCTTCCTTCCTTCCTTCCTTCCTTCCTTCCTTCCTTCCTTCCTTCCTCCTTCCCTCCTTCCTTCCATCTTTCTTTATTTCCTTCCTTTCTTCTTTCTTTCTTTCTTTCTTTCTTTCTTTCTTTCTTTCTTTCTTTC
>JAJPUD010002750.1:98921-189508 GCA_023553655.1 Myrmecobius fasciatus
TCCTTCCTTCCTTCCTTCCTTCCTTCCTTCCTTCCTTCCTTCCTTCCCTCTTTTGTTTCTTCCCTCCTCATCATTGTGGCAAATACTATATTTTAGCTTGTTTGCATTGAAAATAATGATAACAGAGAGAAGCTGGGCGCATTCCCAATAAGATCAGAATGAAACAAGGATGCCTATTATCACCACTAGAAATGTTGGCTTTAGCCATAAGAAAAGAAATTAAAGAAATTATAATCAAAAATGAGAAAATAAAACTATCACTCTTTGTAGATGATATGATGATCTAGAGAATCTTAGAAAATCATCCAAAAACCTACTGGAAATAATTCACAGCTTTAGCAAAGTTGCAGGATATAAAAATAAACCCACACTAATCTTCAGCATTTCTATATATTACTGACAAGTACTTCAACAAGAGCTAGAGAAATTCTATTTAAAATTACTGTAGACAAAATAAAATACTTGGGGATCTACCTGTCAAGACAAACCCAAGAATTATATGAGCACAATTACAAAACACTTCTCATACAAATAAAATTAGGTCTAAACAATTGCAAAATTTTAATTGCTTATTGTTAGGCCAATCTAATATAATAAAAATGACAATTCTTCCTAAATTGGTCTATTTGTTTAGATGAAAAAAAAAGATAATGATAAATTTTGGAGGGGATATGGGAAAACTGGTACACTAATACATTGTTGGTGGAGTTGTGAAACAATACAACCATTCAGTAGTGCTATCTGGAACTATGCCCAAAGGGCTATAAAACTCTGCATACCCTTTGACCCAGCATTGTCATTACTAGGTGTATATCCCAAGGAGATCATAAAGGAGGGCAAAAGGACCCTTATGTGCAAAAAATGTTTCTTTTTGTTGTAACAAAGAATTGGAATGTGGAGAATAGCTGAACGAGTACAAGAAGATAATGGAATAGTATTATTCTATACAAAGTGATGAGCAAGCTGATTATAGAAAAGCTTGGAAAGATTTACATGAACTGATGATGAGTGAAACAAGCAGAACCAGGAATACATTGTACACAATGACAGCAAGACTATGAGATGATCAAGGATGAAAGGCTTGGTTCTTCTCAGCACTTCGGTGATCCAAAGCAATCCCAATAGACTTTGGACAGAAAATGCCATCTGCATACAGAAAAAATGATTTAAGGAGACTGAATGTAAATCAATGCATGCTATGTTCACTTCTTTTTCCTGTTTTTTTTTTTGATCTCTCCCATAGTTTTTCCCTTTTGCTCTGATCTTTCTCTCCCAATGTGATTCATAAAGCAATGTGTATCAAAAATAAATAAACTTACTATAACTAAAAAAAAGAAAATTATAACAAATGTAATTTTTTTTTGCCTTTTTAAAATATTTCCTGTTCTTTTTTTACCCAGTACTATAAATGGCTTCTTTAAATAGATTAGGTTGAACTCATTACAATTTTATGTAGTGTTTTCATGATTATACTCTATTCTACTTTGATATAAATACTGAATTTTGCTCTAACTACTCAATGGTCTCAATGAATGGAGATAGCTGGTTCTTGATATCATTTTCTCAGTAGTAACTGATTATTTCCTTCTGCTAAAATATGGTCAATGTCATTTTGTTTTGTCATATTTTAGGTGTTTACCATGTTGAAGAACTTCGAACTGTCCTTTTGAAGAAAATCACAATCTAGACTATCATGAGACTTCTGAAAAGTTTGAAAGCCTTTTGACTCTTTCCTGTGTTAAAACCAAACTCAATTTTCCCCTTTCCTTATCTCCAATTTTACAGGACCCCATTTCTCTCTTGGGTATAAATCTTTCCCATAATAAAATTATATTCTTCAGATTATTTGACACTCATACTGCACCACCAACACATACTGCTATGAAAATGTTATTATTTCTTGGGTAAAGTTTTTAGATACTTATTTCTCTAATTGAAGAAAATGTTAAATTTCTCTCCCTGCTATGCTAAGCAGACAAACTTTTCCTCCATGTTTCTTTCCTATGATGTTCAAAGTGTCCCAGATATGAAATTCTAATATATACAATTCATTATCTGATTCTACCTATTTGCTACCTAAGTTTTTAAATAAATTGAGCCTTGATTTTCTTACCACTTAAACATCAGTTGGATCACTGGCAATGAGCTTACACTTTTCTGAGAAAGACCTTTTGCTTTCTTTCCTTGCTAGCAAAAAACAAGGCAGATTGAAACATGTGTGTGATATGCCTCACCCTATCTTCCCACAGCTACAAACATCCGCCTTTATAACAGTGCCACATATCAGGGCATTAGCCTGCAACCTCTGAACAATTGGGCAATTTCTGAAGGCTTCCAGCAGGATGTAATCTTTAGTACTTTCTAACCCACAGCCACACCTCTCTGAAGTTCCCTCTAATATCTCCTTATGGCATGGAGATGAACTTGAACTTTTTTGAAAAATAAGCCCACAGAACATAAGCTCTGGCAGAACACACTAATGTAAAAAAGTCTTGGAGCATATGGTTGGTAATGGATTGTATAGTTCATCTTTAACCCAGCAGAGCTAAAAACAGAGAGACTCATCCCTAAAAACAGTGGCTGGTGATTTTCTTTTTGGCTTCAGGAATTCAAAAGAGGTAATATGTGGGATAGCTATCTATATGATCTGCAAGACATAAAGACCTGTGTTCAAATGCTGTTATATGAAAAATGAGCAAGGAATTTAAACTCTCCGTTGTTATAGTTTAGTCTTTTCTCAGTTTTGTCCTTTTCTTTGTAACTCCATTTGGGGTTTCCTTGGCAAGCTGTTGAAGTGATTTGCCTTTTCCTTCAGCTCATTTTACAGATCAGGAAACTGAGGTAAGTCACACAACTGATTAAAGGTCTGAGGCTGAATTTGAAATCATTTTTTTCCCATCTCCCAGAATTCTAAGTGACTGTCTTAACTGCAGCATTCTTAATTGTATAACCATGGTCAGTCCCTTAAACTTAAACAATTATCATAAGAAACAGACAAGTGGAAGATATGCATTGGTGAAGGGATTTTCCACAACAAAAGTTCCTCACAAATATAAAATCAAAAGGTTGAACACAATTTTACTCCTTTCCCCACTCCCCACCTCCTCCTCCTCCCATCATTCTTTTTCCTCTGCTTCTTCCTCCTCCTCCTCCTGACCCATGAAGGCATAGAGTACTTGTGATCTACCTCAGTGGGAGGGGAAAGCACACAATGACAAAGATCAAAGAAGCTTTGAAATAACAAAGCATGCACAAAACAGAAGGACAATTAATGAGTGAAGGGCCTCCTGTAAATGGGAATATCGTAAAAGCAAGAACAATAAAAATCAGTTTCTGTCTACTTCTGTGAAAAATCAATAGAAGCAAAATCATGATGATGATGCAAGAATCCATGGGTTTCTATAGACTAAAGTAAATAATCCTGCAGCAATAGCATCACCATTTTCCTAGGAAGCTTTTTTGAAAGGAGAAGAAGGCCACCAACCTACACCTTTTCACAGTGCCTCCAAACAACACAATGAGTTAGATTGATATTTATTACCTTTTTTTTTTCATAATGAAGGAGGAAATTGAGACACAGGGAAGCAAAATGCTATGTCTGGGATCACTGGCCAGATTAGTTGGCAAACTAATATTAGAAGCCAGATCTCTAGCTTTCCATTCATTCTTTTAATTTCTACATACCAAGTAAAGAAATAATTCTTTTCTTAAAAGATTAAGTTATTTTTCATTTGACTTAAAGGACATAAATTTCATCTCCATCTCCAACTCCACATTCATGGACTCCTTCCGGGAAACATACCATAAAAGATTCTTTACTCCTTTCATGAATTAAGATGAATTAATGACTTCAGTGCTTTTAAAGATTTGTGGTGTTATTGTGGTTAGCTACTTAGTCACTGACAGGAGCTTGTTTAGATTGATGAATTTGGAATCAGATAAAATCTGGGATTAAGTATAAACTCAAATCCTTTTGATTGTGTGACCTTGGTCATTTAAATTATCTTAGTCCCTGTTCTCTCATCTTTCAAATGGGGATAAGAATATTTTTAGTGTCCATCTCATATAATTGTGGGATTAAAAAGAGATATTTTATGTGGTGTGCTTTGTAAAATTTAAAGTGCTTCAAAAATGTTAGTTACTACTACTACTACTACTACTACTACTACTACTACTACTACTTCTACTTTTACTACTGCTACTACTACTACTTCCCTTTACCTACTTGCATTATGAGGTCTCTATGTTTTCAGAGATCTTAAGATCATACATATAAGACTGCAAGAAGCTCCTTCTCATTTTTTAGATAAGGCAGCTAAGGCCCAGGTGAGATTAAGTGACTTGTCCAAGATCTTACAGGTAGCAAATAGCAGAGGTGAATTCAAATTAAAGTCCACTGATGCCAAGCTCAGAGCTTTTAAACATTTATTTTTTCTCCCTCCTGTCTCCCTAACACTAATTGAACTAAAAAGAAAAAGAATGAAAAAGAGAACCTCAAAACAAATATGCATCTTTTAAGCATTGCAACTTTTCACATTAGCATATCCAAAAGTGTGTGACTCATTCTGCATTTTGAACCCATCATCTTCCTGTAAGGAGGTGGGCAGCATGCTTCATCTTGAGTCCTTCAATCTTCAGTTGGATTTGCTATTTCATTAGTCTGACTTTCTAAGTCTACAAAAGTTGATTGCCTTTGCATTTTTGGCATTGTTGCATAAATTGTTCTCTTCTCACTTTCCTCAGTATGTTCTAATTGTTAATAATAATCGTAGTTAGCATTTACATAGACATGTAAGGTTTACAAAGATCCTCATAAATATTATCTCATTTTATTCTCACAACAACTCTGAGAGGCAGGTGCTATTATTACTTCTACTTTATAGTTGAGGAAACCAAGGTTAAGTGACTTGCTCAGGATCACATAGGCCAAATTGGAACTCAGGTCATTTTGATTCAAGTCCCGCACTCCATCCAGCTTCCCCTTGGCAATTCATACATCTGTTACCATTCTTTTCCCTGAAAATATCCATTTAATCGCTTTATATAGCACAATAATATTCCATTCCATTTACATAGTACACTGCTGCTTTAATAAATGTTCTTCATGAGTTGCTGTTGACAAAGAAATGCTCCACCTGGTGGTCAGTTTTCTCGTAATAAGCTTCTCTATTTAACTAAGCATGTCCTCACATGGCAGATATACTATTAGTGGGCTTATACTTGAAACCTTTTTTAAACTAAAGAAGATGTGTCAGAGTTTGATCTCTGATGGACCAGCCTTTGAGGACCAGGCTCACCTTCATGTCAAAAGAAGGCAGTAAAAGAAGGCTTTACTAAGCTCAATGAATCAAGAAACTAAACTACTATTGGTATATCAGTTATGGTGAGTGTTAAATTGGACTAAGAATTAGATTGTCAGAACTGGAGGAAACTGCAGAGACACACTTTGAGCAAAATCAAATTGACCTCGAGTAATTTGAAGTCATAATGATTAAGTATTCAGGCTAGGATCTGAACCCAAGACTCTTGACTAGACCAATACCCACCCAAGGCTTTTTCTATTGTATTAATCTGTCAATTAATCTGTCACTCTCACTGAGATAGGCTGTATGGATAGAAAGACCAAAAAATGCCCTTGCCTCAAAGAATTTATACTGTATCAGAAGTGAGATGTGTCTATACACAAATGTGCATATATATATATATGTGTGTGTGTGTGTGTGTGTGTGTGTGTGTAGAAAGATATATGATAACCTTTTATATTTAATCATTCATCCATTTATGATTCATTGATTCATTTATTCATTTTAAGTGAATGCAGGGTAGGGTACTAGCAAATGAGGAGATCTGGAAAGGCCTCATGGGGAAGGTAATGACTAAATTGAGTTTTGAATGAAAAGTAGGGAATTTTAGAGTCGAAATTAGACTTCCTTATTACACCAATCCCATGGCCTCCAAAGAAGGTTTCTGCTTCTCTCTTCCTGCTCAGTCTTAGTAGTTAGCAAGATATTTCCCTGCCTTATTAGAAATGCTGTGATAGAAATATTAACAAACTGTACAGGAAAAAACCCTTTAATATCTTACTACAATTATCACTAATAATTTATAAATGAGTTTTCCCCTCCTCAACATATTCATTCAGAGCTTCAATTCCATTATTTATAAAATGGGTATAATCATACTTCCTTATCTCACTCATGGAGGTGTTATGATTAAAATAATTTTGCAAATATTAAAACATCATTCATTTGCTAAAAAAATTCTCTTTTAATCATCACTATTCTTCCATATTTAAAAACTGGCATTTCTTGGGCACTGAAAAAGCAATTTCTCTTACCTTGGCTTATATTCAGTTAAGAAACAAATGAGGAGGATGCATCTTTGGGTATGGTAAACTCTGCTATGTAGAGATGCTAAATGAAAAGCTTTAGCACACAGATGTGTATATCTATGGGTACCCAGGGCACTACAAAGGGAGTCAGGGAGGCAGAATGTGGGCCAAAGAAAAGAATTCTTTTCAATTATTCATTTGATTAATCAATAAATAGTCATTAATTGGATGCCAACTATGTACAAGATAATATAAAGTACCAGAATAATAAATAATCAGGGTAATAAATTAATGTCCACAAAAAAATCACAATCTACAGAAATAATAGATAGGTAGAGAGATAGATCATTTATTAAACACTTACCGTATGTTTGGCACTATGCTAAATATTAGATTTACAAATAAATGTTCATATTTATTTGAAGGCAATAGTTCCTGCCCTCAAGAAAATTACATTCTAATGTGAGAAGATAATATATAAAAGGGAACTGGAAGAATGAGGAGGGGATGGTTCGAAATGTTTTTGGAATTCTGTGGAGGTCTAGAAATCTGAAAGGCCATTTCATCAGCAGAGTTCAATTTTCTGGTGACAAGCCAAATACATGTTAAATAGATAATCCATAATATAAGACAACATAAAGGTTCAGCAAAGACAATGGGTGCTCTATGACTTCAGAGGGAGGATGGATAATATTTCACAAAAGAGGTAGTATTTGAGTGGACGTTGGAATGATCAGTGAGATTCAGATGGTATAAAAGAAGGAGGGAAGGCTATTCAAGCAAAGAGGATGATTGGTATGTATGAGTGAATGTGTAAGAAGATTTTAGGGAGAGTGTTCAGAGCAGTCTGACTAGAGAAGTTTTATGTTGGGAAGTAGCAACACTCCCAACTGCCAGTCACTCACTCCTGGCCTGTTCTCTGTTCACACTATACTAACCCCTGGTCTCCTGCTCTGCCATATCTCATATTCTTCCCCAACTATGTAAATATTTAATAAATGGTTCTCTGAAAATGTATGACATACATTTAAGTTTAATTTGTACTATTAGCATTTTCTTCATCACCTTAAGAACAGAAATCAGTGCCCAAAAGGCAAATAAAACTATGCACATGTTTTGACTAAGAAATATTGTTGCTAACTCTATACCCCAAAAAGATTAAAGGAAAAGGAAAAAGACCCATGTGCACAAAAATATTTGTAGAAGTTAATTTTGTGATGACAAAGAATTGGAATCTGAGGCTATGTTCATCAATTAGGGAATAGTTGAACAATTTATAATATATGAATGTGATTGAATGCTATTATAAGAAATGAATCTGAAATTAAAAAGCATTTGTAAAAATAAAACCAATGCAACCAAGATTAGAAAGACAGCAGAAAGCTGGGAAATAATTTTTACAGCAAATGTCTCTGATAAAACCTCATTTCTTAAATATATTACAGAACTGAGTCAAATTTATGAGAATACAAGCCATTCCCCAATTAATAAATGGTCAAAGGATAAGAACAAGCAGTTTTCAGATAAGGAAATCAAAGCTGTACATAAGCATATGAAGAAGTTCTCTAAATCACTTTTGATTAGAGAAATGCAAATTAAAATAATTCTGAGATACCATTTTGTAACCTATCAGACAGGCTAATATGACAAAAAAAGGAAAGTGATAAATGTTGAAGAGGATATTAGAAAATTGGGACATCAATGGGCTGGTGGAGTTGGGAATTGATCCAACCATTCTGGAGAGTAATTTGAAACTGCCCAAATTGCAACCAAACTGTTCATTCCCTTTGATCCAGCAATAATGTATCACAAACAAACCATAAAATAAGGAAAGGGACCTACACATGCACATATATTTATAGCAGCCCTTTTTGTAGTGGCAAATATTACAAAGTGAGGGGATGCCCATCAGTTGGAGAATAGCTGAAAAAACTGTGATACATGAATGTAATGGAAAACTTGTGCAAAAAGAAATAATGAGCAGGCAGATTTCAGCAAAACCTGGAAAGAGAGCCCAAACTGACACAGAATGTAATGAGCAGAACAAAGAAATCACTGTATACATTATCAGCAACATTGTGTGATGATAATCTATGAATGACTCAGCTCTTCTCAGCAACACAATGATCCAAGGCAAGTACAAAGGACTCATAAAGGAAAATACTATCAATATCTAGATAAAGAACTAATGGATTCTGAAAGCAGATCTAGATATTTTTTTTCCACTTTATTTTTTCTCATGGTTCTTTTTCCCTTTTGATTTGTTTCTTCTTTACAACTAATAAGGAAATATGTTTTCCATGATAGAACATTTATAACTATATCAAACTACTATCATCGAAAGAGGGGAGGGGAAGGAAGGAGGGAATAAAATTGGAATTAAAAAAAAAAAATAAGCATTCTACCCACTGTGGCACCTAACCCAAACCATGTTAAACCATGCTAAAAACTTTCCTTACATGTTACAAGGGAAGAAGGGAGAGAGGGGAAGGAGGGAAGAGTGAAAAGGAAGGAAGGGAGGGAGGAAGGAGAGGGAAAGAGGGAAAGGGAAGGAAAAAAAAGAAGAAAGAAAGGAATCTGGGTATGAACTGATGCAATGTAAATGAGCAGAACCAGAACAATGTAAAGAGTAACATCAATATTATAAAAAAACAATTAATTGTGAATGACTTAGTAATGCTATATAATGCTACACAACAATTTCAAAGAATTTATGATGAAAAATTCATCCAGCTCCAGATAGAGAACTGATTAACTCAGATTACCAATTGAAAAAGACTTTTTTTTCTTTTCTTTTTTCTTGCTTTTTTTTTTTAACATGACTAATGCAAACATATGTTCCCAAGACTTTATATGGCATTATATCTCTTGCCATCTCAATGGATGGGGGAGGACATGAAGGAGGGAGAAAATTTGCAACTGAGAATAAAAAGTAAAAAAAAAAAATTTAAATTAAAGACTAGATAATTAACAGACCAATAAATCAAGCTCTAGTTTGTAATGTTTGCCTTTCTGAGATATAAAAGCTCATACTGAAAATTTAACAAATGGCTTTCTCCTTGAACTGGTACTACCTGACTCCCAATTCCACACACAGAGTGATTTCCCTTATCATTTTTAAACCAAGTACACAAAGATAGATTTCTAAGTTGTACAGAAGTTACTGATCTGTATTGCTAAAGGGAGTTTTCTCATCTGAGAGCTCATTATATCAATTAGAATTGTACATTCAGCCCTTATCCCCAAATCACCCAATGCTGTTCTATCTTGTCCTACACTGTGACCCCATTTGGGTTTTTCTTGGCAAAGATAACTGGAATGGTTGCCATTTCCTTCTCTAGTTCATTTTACAGATGAAGAAATGGAGGCAGGCAGGGTAAGTGCCTTGCCCAGTGTCACACGGTTTCTAATTGTCTGGAGCCAGATTTGACCTCAGGAAGATGAGTTTTCTTGACTCCAAATCCAGCATTTTATCCACTGTGGCACCTAACTTCTCCCAAACCATCCATTCTATAAACTGATAAAAATACTTAGAATGTACCCACTTTGTCAAATTTGCTCTCCACTGGACCATTCTGACAATTTATACTGCCTCTCCTAACAGTCAGGAGCCAGCTTTGGAGTCAGAGAAGCTAGGGTCAGATCCCAATTCTGTTACTTTCCATGTTTTTGTCTGTGAGCAAGTCACTTTGTCTCTCTGCTTCAGTTCCTTCAATTGCAAATGAGAAGTTGGCCCCGAGAATCTCTAAATTTGGCTTCCAACTCTAGATCCTGTGACCAAAAAAGCAAAGAAGGAAAAAAAAGCCCCTGGCAGCAAAGACATCTATTGTGAAAGAATTAACTCACTCTTTTTTTTTTTTTTCCTTTCTGTCTCTGTCTCTGTCTCATTGTCTCTCTGCCTCCTTCTCTCAGCAACACTGTAAAAAGTCTAGAGAGAATACATGTTTGAGAAAGAAATAAAGATTAATTAATAAAGTCTCATGAATAGTGGACATTAAGGTGTCACAGCAGAGAGAGTGTCCATCCTGCAGTCAGGAAGATTTGAGTTCAAATGTAGCTGCAGACACTTATCCTAGCTGTGTGAGTCACTTGCCTCAGTTTCCTGATCCAAAAAATGAGCTGGAGAAGAAAATGGCAAATCACACCAATATCTTTGTCAAGAAACCCTCAAAAGGGGTCACAAAAAATCAAACATGACTAAAAATAACTAAACAACAATGATATTTATATTTCAAGGTTTTCTGCTTAAAAAATAAAGACAAAGATTTTTTGTTGTTGTTGTTAGAATCTCATTTGGTGATACCTGTGACAAGTCATTTTCCATCTTGGGGCTCCTTGTCTTTCTCTATAAAACAGGGGACAAAGATTAGATGG
Organism: Myrmecobius fasciatus; assembly: GCA_023553655.1. Taxonomy (NCBI): domain Eukaryota; kingdom Metazoa; phylum Chordata; class Mammalia; order Dasyuromorphia; family Myrmecobiidae; genus Myrmecobius; species Myrmecobius fasciatus. The sequence continues at coordinate 109,627 of JAJPUD010002750.1, forward strand.
TCTCTAAAGTCCTTTCCCCTCCAAAATCCTAGGATCCTGCCAGCTTTCAGTCTTTACATACAAACAGAAAGATGGAACACAGATGTGAATAAAGGAGTGCTTCTGGTCCAGATAGATTGAACTTTAAATATATATATATATTTCCTTTTGGGTAGCTCTCTAGATCCAAAACTACCTCTATTTGAAAGAACCGATCCATCTCTTTAAAGGCCCTCCTTCCTGGTCCCAGATCAAAAGGCTGCTGACAGCAAACCTGGGGAGTGCATACCAGTCCCATGTGCACTTTTTTCATTCCATTGCTGTGTTTGCAAAGCTGTCATGCTTCACCGCGCGTATTTACTGTACTGTACCTTGCACAAAACCCCCAGATTCCTTATTTGAAATGCCTTTGTGTTTCTGTGTGTACAAGAACCCCCAGGCGAACGTCAGTGACCCTCCCACTCAGCACCTGGCCCTGACCTGAAAAAAACATTAAACAAATACAAGGGGAGAAGAAACTTGCTTCTGCCCCCAAAACAAGCAGACCAAGAGGTTCCCATTTAAAATCAAAACTAGACAACAGGACAGCTGTCTCTTTCTTTAAGATGATTCTCTATACTGGTCAACCTTCCAGGCCTCTGAGAAAGAGATTTTAACCCAGTATCACTCTCTCCCTCTGAGAATTTGAACCCTTGAAAGGACACAGGCTGCCTCACACTTAGGCCATGAGTACTATGGATTCATCTAAGTCAACTCCTCTCTCCTTTTTACAATGGGGGAAGCTAAGGTCCAGGGAGGGAAATAATTTCCCCATGATAACAGAGCAGGAATTCAAGCCTTTACTGGCTCTTTCCTACTAAGTAAAATAGTATCTTGATATTTAAGGCCCTGGCCCTACTTCCTGTAAAGTCCCCATCACTACCACTTCCCTTCCAATATTATAAATTATCTTCTGATTGTCAACACTTAAACAGTAAAGACCATTTCCCATTCCAACTTTGTGTCCCCAAAACTTAACACACTGCCTTTCACATAATTTTTCATTGTTATTTAGTCATTTTTCCATCATATATGTTTGTGATCTCTTTGTGGACTTTGTTGGCAAAGATACTGGAGTGGTTTGCCATTTCCTTCTCCAGATCATTTTACAGATGAGAAAACTGAGGCACACAGCGTTAAGTGACTCACCCAGAGTCATGCAGCTAATAAGTATTGGAGGCTGGATTCGAATTCAAGTGATCTTGACTCCAAGTCTGCCACTCTATCTACTGTACCATTTAACTTGCCAGTGAGTAATTGGCACTTGGTAAAGGCTTTAGTTTAATAATTCTGGTCATAAAGTCAACGGTCTTTCAATGAAACCAGATTGGACAGTTGCATAAACTTTCACTTACTCAGACTGGTCCAAGGAGAGGAACAAAACATTTCTTACTTAGTAAGATCTCTTCTAAGGAGGAAGAAATTTTGAAAGTTCCTTTTCAGGCCATCTGCGCCCCTGTTGTCTTCTACTAAACAGTTTTTCCATTAATATACATGTATCTTTTAGTGTCTACTATGTGCTAGAAGCTGGAGGTTCGAAGGATGAAACTATTTACTTGTGAGGAGCTTTTTTCAGAGTCCTTTGAGCATTAATACTCACCCACCAATCAGAACAGCTCTACTCCCAGAGTTCCAGAAAGGAATCCCACAGGTGCTTCTTGGGAGATGAAGGGGATGGGAAAGAAGAATGGAAAGATGGAAGCAATGAAAGACACACAAAAACAGAGAGACAAACAGATAGAGAAACAGATAAAATAGTTTCTACTGGGCTAGGTCAGTGGGTTCATTTTATTTTTCCATTGTTCCTAACTGGAGAAGGCAGATAAGGTCTGTGCATATGAAAACGTGGCCCTGATAGATTGGCCCTCCTATCCTTGTGGATGGCAAAGAGAAGCAAATAAAATAATTTTTCTTTTTCCTTCTGAAATGGAAGGGCATTTAATTTACATTCCTATGGCCCTTGCAAGATCATAAAATATTTTTCTGTATCTTACTCATTTGATCCTCCCAACAATCCTGTGAAGGAGGTACTCCAGGTTATTTCAATTTGTGTGATGAATAGGGACACTGAGGCCAGTGATGTTAGATAATTCAACCATGATGGACCAATTTGTGTCAGTCAAAATTCTAATCCAAATCTGTTGGGGTCCAACCCATCACTAACCACTACTTCTAATCTTTCTTTCTATTACATACTGATACCACTGCTGAAACAGAAAAGGAAAAAAGGTATATTTTTAGAACAATAGTTTTAGGATTCTGGGGACAACAGAAGGGTCCTTAAAGGTCATCTAGTTCAGCTGCATTTTCCAGGTAAGGAAATAGAGAGGTCCAGAAGAGACAGAAAGTGGGCAGAGCCAAGAGTTGAGCCTAAATCCTCCAGCTGTAAATGAAATTCTTTCTGTTCCATCACCTTCCCTTTCATTTAACTTTAGGGCTTGGAAAAACTTGTGAGATCATCTTGCCTAAGGTTCAACAAACTCTGGGTCATGTCACTATGGCATCTAGTATTTCAAATATGTTGCCAAGTATTTTGTATATGTGTGTGTGTTCATGTGTGTGTGCATGTACACACACACAATCCTATTGTTAAAGAAATGTTTTTTTTGTTTTGTTTTGTTTTTTACTATCACAATACCTTAAAAAAAAAAATCCCTGGCCCAGGTCTATGTTGGCAAGAGCCAGGAATTTCAATGGGGCTACTCATTTGCTCCACCTAAGGAGTGGGTCTTCTTCCTTCAGGGAATGGTCACCAGGATTTCTGCTAATCCAATATCCTCATTTTAAGAAACTGAGCCTAAAAAAATATAAGTGCCTATCCTAAAGTCATACAGACAGTCATAAGCAGAGTTGGGATTAAAAACTAGATCCTCTGACTCCCAAACCAATGTCTTTTCTACCATACATCTTATATTATGAAAGAATCCCTAGATACCTTTCAGTAAATCTAATCTGAAACTTAATCTGAGGATGGAAATAATATTTAAAGTTTATTTTTATTCAAAATATTAGAATTGGCCAAGTACTCTTCCCAGAATAACTATGAAGCAGACAACCTAAGCATTTTAAATTTTCAATTTTAAAATTTTAAAAATGGGGTTCACTTTAAGAAATATATTCATTAACACAACTAATCTAAGCAGAGCTATGACCCAGGTCTTCAATAACCAAGTTCAATGCTCCTCTAGCTATTTCAGGCCAAAATATGACTCTCAGAACTGGAACTAGGGGTGGAATAACTGGGTTTTTTCATAGGGTACTAGCATTTAATGGATCAATGTTAGCACTAGCAGTCCATCAGAAACATAGCATATAGTAGTATCTAGTTAACTGGAATAACTATTTCAAAGAGAATGATCTCACAAGGCTGTTTCTTTCTTCTTGGGCCTCACCCCAAGTGGGCTCCTCCCTGGCTCCACCCAAGTCTTGTCCACTGCAGTATCTCCATGTCTCAATTCTTCCCTATCACTACCCTTAATTGAATGGAGATTGTATTTCTTCATCTTGCCTCAAGGGTGGGAACATTTTGTTCTCATTTCCAGAGGTGGAAGAATTGCTAGTTATTTCCCTTTCACCTCCCATGCCTTTATCTTACTCATTTTAATTTTGATTCCTTGAAAGGTCAGAAATTGGTTCTTAAATTGGAGCCTAGATTAAATTTGTCATTTTAAGAGCTAGAAGAAGTTACTTCAATCCAATGCAATAAACATTTATTAAGTATATGTCAAGTATTGAGCTAAAGGCTAGGAATACAAAAAGAGGCCAAAAAAAAAAAAAAAAAAAAATCCCTGCCCTCAAGAAGCTGATCATCTAATTTAATGAGGGAAACAACACACACACACACACACACACACACACACACACACACACACACATGCACACACACACACACACACACACACACACACACATCCCAAGCTATTTGTTGTTGTTTAGTCATATCCTACTCTCTGCTACCCTACTTGGGGTTTTCTTGGCAAAAATACTGAAAATAGTTTGCCATTTCCTTTTCCAGCTAATTTTATAGATGAGGAAACTGAGGCACACAGAATTAAGTGACTTACTTAGAGTCGTGTCAGAAGCCAGATTTGAATGGAGGAAGATGAGTTTGGTAACTTCCATGTGCCACCAAGCTGCTTCCAAAGCAAGCTATGTAAAAGCTAAAAGAGAAATCATTAAAACAGGTAAAGCATTGGAATTAAGAGGGTTTGGGGAAAGCTTCCTGTAGAATGTGGAAGATTAATTGGTAATTAAAGGAAATCAGAGAGGTCACTAGTCAGAGTGGAGGAAAAGTATACTTCACATTACTAAGCCTCAGTTTTCTTATCTCTAAAATGGGGATAATCCAACCTTATTATTTGATAGTTTAGTATACCTAGACATGATGAGGTTAAGTAATGTTTTAAGGTCAGAGAGACTAGACTAGGATATGTACTCAGAGATTTCTAGGATCTAAGCACACATGTACTTACTTGGAAATTTTTGTCCAAATATGTGATTTTATTGGTACAGAGCATTCCCAGTGAAGGAACCTCCTCTATCTGACTAGACTGAAAGACAACTCTTCTATAACTCAGTCTTAGAGAGTCCTCAGAAGGAGCAGTCAGATGGTTCAATGGATAGAGCACAGGACCTGGAATATAGGGAGCAGAGTTCAAATGTGACCTTAGTCATTCACTAGATGTGTGGCCCTGGACAAAACATCTGACTCTGGTTTCCTACCCTCCCAAAAACTTTGCTTGAGGTACTGAAAGATTAAGGACCTTTTCCTGAATCAAACAACTTAAATATGACTGTCTGGTCTTGAACTTATGTCTTAATCTCTCCAATGCTGTTTGGTTCTTTCTTATTCCCTAGGCTACACTTATCAAACCCCAACACTCAGCACTTATGATTTTATTTCTACATGCTAAAATATAGATATAGAGAAGAATAAAATTATTTTACAGTGTTACCAGATAGAACCATAAAGATAATAAAACCCTTTATGCATATGCAGTTCAATATTAAAGCTTTTAATTCTGGTATAATTAAAAATACAATAAAATATCACTCATTTTTCCTATCCATCACTGATACCTATAAATTTAATAGGTCAAATCAAAAAGTATTCTCCCAATACAACAAGATCCAAGGGCTGATCAGGGGGTCAGAATTACCTTTCCCACTAAGAGGTCCCTGTTATCTAGTTCTAGGAAGGTATTAAGTTCGTTTTAGGGAAGCCTAGCCCTTAAAAAAGGATTTTTTTTTCTAATTGACTCCTAGGGAATATTACTTAAAGAAATCTTAAGTATGGATCATGTCTAAGACATCCTCAAAATGCTGAAGAAAGGTCCCCAATATAAAAGATTAAGTAGGTGTAAAACAGCTAATCATTCTTCTGCAGAAAAAAAAAAAATTAAACCCAAAGGATTTAGATATACATCAAAAGACTTAAAACATGATATAGTTTTTTTTTATATATAGCTGCTTTTCTCCTCTCAGAGGTACGTACTTAAAACATCAAAAGATAAAATATGAATGAAAGTAAAAAAATATTCATTGTACATTGGATAGAACACTGAACTTGGAATTGGAAAGAGCTGGTTTCCTCAGATACTTACTAGTCGGGTGATTTTAAATAAAAAAATCATTTGGTAACTTCTTGATATCTGAGTGTCCTCATATATATAATCATGATAATAAAATAACTTCCTTCCAAGGTTGTTGTGAAAATCAGATATTTGTAAAGCATTTCATAAATCTTAAAACACTATGAAAATGACAATTATTCTGATTGATACTACACCCCTACCTAGCCTCTGCTCTGAAGAAGGAGAAGGGAAGAATATAGAACACACATTTATTATGTATCTACTTTCTAGCTCCATTTAATTTAGTTAAAAATTTTCAAATTATTATGCCCATTTTATAGTTGAGGAAACTGACTTGCTCAGGATCATACAGCTAGCAAGTGTCTGAGATCAGATCTGAATGCAAGTTTTCCTAATTTTGGCCCAGCACTTTATATGCCACCTATCTGCCTTTAAAAAGAACTCTTAAGTTCTGTCCTGTCTGAGTAATTAACTCAAGTTCCATTATTTTCTGGCAAACCAGTTATATGGTTCAGACTCATCTTCATGGTAGTAATCATCTCCTAGGAAGATGTAGTTATAGAAAGCTGCTTCTGTTTTTAGCTAAATGCAACTGAGAAATATAGGAACTCCAGAAACCCTGAGGTAGCCCCTCTGGAAAAGGCCATCTCTCATGACCACTTGGGCAATAAGGTGGCCCAATGGATGGAAAACCTGGCCTGTACTCAGAAACATCTGAGTTGAGATCTAGCCAGACTTTTACTAATTGTGTGATCCTGGGCAAGTCATTGAACCCTGTTTACTTCAATTTCACCACCTATAAAATGAGGTAGAAGGAAATAGAAAGCCCCACTAATATCTTTGCCAAAAAAACTTCAAATGGGGTCATGAAGGATCAGATAGACTGTACAACAAAATGATCACTCTTTGTCCCGCTATTTATATGCAGGGAAAGAAATAGAAGAGGAGATAGTAGGAGTCTCAGAACAAGGCATGTGTAGGCCATGTCAAGTGATCTTTGCCATGGGCCAGCAGACACTACAGATCAGGATAAGGAGAGGAACCCTTCCAATTTCATAAGATGTCAAAGACAGAGTGTTCAGCTGCACATTCAGAAAAACAAAATAACAACAACAAACAAATAAACAAAGTTCTTCTTGACTCTGGAGTCAATTAATATATGCCTTTTTCTTTTTTTTAATCATTTAGTAGCTTCAGTAATAATAAGAATTTTATTTATTTATTTTTATTATTTTTATTATTACTAGACATGATTTCAATGAAGAAACTCCTACCAATGAAGATGGATGCCCTATCTGAGAATTGCCTGGGGCACTGAGAAGTTAAGCAATTTATTTGGAGTAACACAGCCAAAATTTGTCAGAGGGAGATTTTTGAACCTGTATAATTTAAACTTATATGATATTGACATACATATATATATATACATATATAAATTTGAACCTATGTAAATATATATATGTCATATATATATAAACTTGAACCTACATATGTAGGTTCTATACATATATATATACACACAAAAAATATATATGCATGTGTATATATACATATATATGTGTATACATATATAATGGCTATAATAATACTTGTGCACTTTACCTCAGAGAATTTTGTGAGGAAAGAACATGGCAAGCTGTAAAGCATCACATAATTGTAAGCTACTCTGAAGAGACAGTCTCGTGTTCTGGGCAGAGAACTGGCTCCTTCTCAAGGAGGAGAATAGTCCAAGGGGGTCAAAGCTTTCACCAACAGTCAAGGGGACTTTGATCATCCCCAGCCTATATATCCTACAAAGCATTCTAGCTGGAAATAGTACTCATGAGTTTCTTAACCAATATCTCCCAATACTTAACTTTCACAAGAGAAACCCCTGTCCTCCTAACAAGAATTAGTTAGACAAGAATTCTGCTTCTACACAAGAATTAAAGAGAGTACAAAATTTGGAAAGAAAAAAAAACATTAAAATACATAGTTCTATTGATTTAGAGGGTTGTAGAATGTTTTAAGAAATAATAATCTTAGTTGAGAAAGTTTTTTATGAGAGTCCTTTTAAAAAGGATATTGCAATTGAGACAGTATATTCTTGTTCAAATAATATAACAGTATGAAGTTAGCAGTATCTTTAAGCACAGAAAATGTTTAAAAAATCCTCATTGAGTCCCTGAAGTCATTTCCAGCATAGTCTGGGATGCCTTGGAATGCTGGCAGAATCCAGAGATAATGATTAGAGGGAAGCTTTCGGCTTGCTTCAAGCTCTCACGGCATTTTCTCCCTTGAGAAACTGCTCGAGAACATGCTGTATTAAAAGTGCAAAGCCGCTAGGTCAGTGAAATTGTTTTTCTGTGACTTGGGGATTTCTTGGAGCCAAAAAAGCTTTCCAAGTTTCATCCCTGTGACTGAGGAAACTTGTATCAGCTGTTCACATGATAAGAAACCCTGATACTGCTGCTCATACTTAAGCAATGCCCCGGCTGGCAGATGTCAGGACAGTGTGACTGGAGGCATACATGATAGTCAACCCAAGCTCTGTTCTCTTGAAAGATTATCAGCCATGGCAGAGAGCTTAAAAAAATAAAACTTTTGGGAAAGATCCTGGCTGACATGACTTTACAAAATCAGAATAAGAAAAATGTGTGTGTGTGTGTGTTTGTACATGTGCGTATGCAAGTGAATATGTGGATGTTTTTTTTTTTTTGAACAACGGAGATGAGACAAAATCATTCTAAATTGTTCCTCAACAATAAAATGTTTAAGAACGAAAAACAAAGATGCTCAACAAATTATAAAAATAGCTAGACTATTTCCTTACTTTCCTTATTTGTAGAAGAAAATTCCCTATGGCTAGGGAATACTAATTATAATAAGCATTATAGTGAATGTGTGTAGTAAGCGTTTACAAAATATTTTTATAAATATTATCTTGTTTTATCTTCACAACACCCCTGAGACATAATAATAATATTATCCACATTTTACAGATAAAGAAGACTGAAGTACAAACATATTATGTGATTTGCCCAGGCTCACATGGATGAGTATCTAAAACCAGATTTTAACTGAGGTCTTCCTGTCTCCAAGTTTAGCACTCTATGCACATAGCTGCCTCTCACTATCTAAAATGTTACTCATTACCAAACTATAATGTCAGATTTGGTTGATAGTTTTTTTTTTTCCACCCTTTTAAGTTTTTTTTTTTTATTTTTTTTTTGTTTTTTGCTATGAGATGACTTTTGGGGGAAGGGAGGAGAGAAACATTGGGGCATGTAAGTAAAAATTTAAAAATATTAATCAAAAAACACCTTTGCAATAACATGTTCTTGACCAAGATGATTATCTCCATATGTCTGGATGGAAAATGAAAAGTTCAGTCAGTCATACAGATAATCACATATTTCACTGATGTTTGTCATTGTAGAGACCAAACACTTGGGTGGTTGAATGGATTTTTCAATTTTCAGCCATATGTATGGGCACAAGTCTAAATGGAGTATAGAGCCTCCATATGCCATCACATAGTATGATGTTTTGCAGAAACACAGTAGCTAACTTGTGAAATGGCACTAGCCTTCAGCTTTTCACAAACCAAGATATTTTAAATCAATCATCATTGAAATTAGGTGGTCCATTCAGCATTCTGTACAAGTTCAGGCTAGAGAGGAATTTGGACAGTGTTGCATAACTTGGTCTTGCTTTGTTTTATTTCTGCTTTGTATTTTGCTACTTTTTAAGTATTCCAATCTACATTTACTTTTCCTATTTTTCAAAACTATGTGCTACTTAAAAAAAAAATATTTTCTAATGAAAAAAACTTAGAAGCCCATAGGTCCAACCCTATGGCCCAAAAGCAGTAATTAGCAATTTTGGCTCCCAGGGCAAATATGGGAGGCATTCTCAAATCAATTTTTAAGATAAATTCAATTGTGAAAGACTTCAAGACTCAAAGTTCAGTATGGAAAGAGACACAAGGAAACAGATCATATGCAACTGGGAAAGCCACTGATGGAATGTCAGGGTAAGGCCAATCAGTCAGGAAATAGGAATTAGACTTGTGATTTCTCTGATATAGAGAAGCTGCATTATGGAAATTCATAGCAAAGTATCTTTTTTGCAAGTTATCTAGAGCACCAAGAGACTAAATAACTTAACAAGGATTGCATAGGCAGTGCAACTCAAAAAAAAATATGTTTCTTGAGATCAGAAACTGTTTCACATTCCCATCATCCATTCATTTGTTTAATAAACTTTTATTAAATGCTTTCTGTCAGTTCTTTCATAAAGGTTTATTGAACCAAAAAATGGATGGTGGGGACCAATCCTCCACCTGGTATTCCCAGGTTTTACCTTCTTTGCTTCACAAATGGCTTGCAATGTGCACCTCTGATTTTAGGATGTTATACTCTTTGTAATATGCTTTAAGATACAGTGAGTGACAGATTGGTTAAGATGATCAGAAAAGATAATGATGAATATTGGAGGGGATGTGGAAAAACTGGGACACTAATACATTGTTAGTGGAATTGTGAACGGATCCAACCATTCTGGAGAGCAATTTGGAACTATGCTAAAAAAGTTATCAAACTGTGCATACCCTCTGACTCATCAGTGTTTCTATTGGGTTTGTATCCCAGCGAGATCTTACAGGAAGGAAAGGGACCCACATGTGCAAAAATGTTTGTGGCAGCCCTTTTTGTAGTGGCAAGAAACTGGAAACTAAATGGATATCCATCATTTGGAGAATGGCTGAATAAGTTATGGTATATGAATGTCATGGAATATTATTGTTCTGTAAGAAATGTCCAGCAGGATGTTTTCAGAAAGGCCTGGAGAGACTTGCATGAACTGATGCTGAGCTAAATGAACAGAACCAGGAGATCATTGTACATGGCAGCAACAAGATTATATGATGATCATTTCTGTAGGATGTGGCTCTCTTCAACAATGAAATGATTTAGATCAGTTCTAATTGGTGATGAAGAGAACTATCTACATCCAGAGAGAGAGGCCTGTGGGAACTGAGTGTGGACCACAACATAGTATTTTCACTCGTTCTGTTGTTGTTTGCTTGCATTTTGTTTTCTTTCTCAGTTTTTTTTCCTTCTTAATATGATTTTTCTTGTGCAGCAAGATAACTGTATAAATATGTATATATGTATATTGGATTTAACATATATTTTAACATATTTAACATGTATTGGATTACTTGCTATTTAGGAGAGGGGGTAGGAGAAGGAGGGCAAAATTTGGAGCACAAGGTTTTAAGGGTCAGTGTTGAAAAATCACCCATGCATATGTTTTGTAAATAAAAAGCTTTAATCAAAAAAGAAAAAGAAAAAAAAAGATATTGAGTAAGTAGATTTCATTTCCACTGACCCAGAAATGTGCTATTAAAGGTATTGTATGGGTCCTTAGGACTATCAATAAAGATGCCATGCCTCAGGCAGGTACAAATAACCTGGGGAAAGGTTACCTTAAGCTTATGTCCTGAACTTAATTCCCTTCCTTTCAGAGACATAATAAACCAAAATTTCAGAGAGGGAGATTCTTTTTTTTTCACATGGTCAGTATGTGAGCTTGTTTAATGAACTATACATGCTTCTTATAATAATGATTATATTTGTTATCTCACTTTAATGTTTGCAGAATGCTTTTCATATGTTAACTCTTTTAATTCTTATAAGAACCCCATGAGATAGGTGTTATTATTGTCCCCATTTTTCAGATAAGGAAACAGATATGTGAGGTTTGTGTTTTACTCAGAATCATACATTTATGATATATCTGAGGCAACATTTGAATTCATCTTGATTCCATGCTATATCCGCTGAACAATCCAATTGGAATGAAGATTCCTGTCCATCCTCTTATATCTCCCTACCCTCCTTCCTATTTTTTCTTTCCTTTCCCTTTCTTCCCTTTCCTTTTTTTCTCTTCTGTTCCTTTCCTTTATTTTCTTTTTTGATCATTGGGTGACAGTGGAACAGGGAGATTATAAATTTATGTAAAAATGTAGACACACTACAAAAGAAAATTTAAAATCTGAAGCTATTCTGTTAAGAAGAAAATATAGATAATAATATAAATGGTATCAGTGTAAATATTACATGTGTACACACACACATATGTATATAACAATGGCTAATACATGTCTTATTTTAGATCTTTGAAATTTGAACCATTTTGCCATTTTGAAGCACCAGCCCATCAATGAGTGTTATCCTTCTACCCTGGATATATAATTAGCCACAGTAAGATTACATTTGATTGCATCCCATTTTATCTAGATTGACTATGAATGGATGATGGGGGTGTGAAACAGTTTCTGATCTCAAGAAACATATTTTTTTGAGTTACACTGTCTATGCAATCCTTGTTAAGTTATTTAATCTCTTGGTGCTCTAGATAATTTGCAAAAAAAGATACTTTGGTATGAATTTCCATAATGCGGCTTCTCTATATCAGAGAAATCACAAGTCTAATTCCTATTTCCTTACTGATTGGCCTTACCCTGACATTCCATCATTGGCTTTCCCAGTTGCATATGATCTGTTTCCTTGTGTCTCTTTCCATACTGAACTTTGAGTCTTGAAGTCTTTCACAATTGAATTTATCTTAAAAATTGATTTGAGAATGCCTCCCATATTTGCCCTGGGAGCCATATTGTATAGCATGATGTAATTGTACATGTATTAATTTCACAATTTCATAAATCACAAATTTATGAAAATTTATATAAATAGATGTTTTTAAAATTTACTTAGAAAAAAATAGCTTGATTTTATTGCAACTTCAAAATTATAAGAGGTTCATGATCTAATCAATGTAGTTTTCTAATTGAACCAAAGCAACCCATCCACATGTGAGATTCATTGCTCTGTCTTCCAATAAATCTCCCTTAATAATAATAATTCACATTTACATAATGCTTTACAATTTTCAGGGTACTAGACATACATTGCCTCCTCTGATTCTCAAAATAACCCTTTTCATTCATTCAATAAACATTAATTGAATGCCTACTGTGTGCCAATCACAGTCCTAAGCTCTAGAGAGGTAAACTTTAAGAGAGAAGTGCTATTACTATCTCTTTTTTACACAAGGAAAACCTGCCATTCAAAAAGTCATGTGACTTGCCAAAAACCATACAACTACAGACTATTTGAGGAAGAGTTCAAAGTTAAGTCTTCTTAACTTTAACATTTCTCTGACCACTATATCATGCTGTCCCTGTATAAAAGCTTATCCATGGGGATCTCCCCAGTGTATTTCTTTAAATATTTAAGCATCTTGTGGGTACATTGCTACTCTTTGTACATTATTGGCCAACCTTTTCTTTTCCAGCCATACATTTCCTAAATAATATTGTTTACACTACTTTCTATAACGTATGTTGCCATCCATGGTATACTAAACCCTATATAGACCCACCACAAATCTCTCCATTGAAGAGACCACTTTAGACCACCCACAATTCTAATTCTTTGAGGATTTTGGTGTTCTATGATTTACAGCCATTTAGCATTGACAGAAGAATCAATCAATCAATCAACAAGCATTTATTAAAAGTGTTTACTATGTGCCAGGTACTATGCTAGGCTCTGGGGGTACAAAGAAAAGCAAGAATAGTGTTTAAAAGTTGTATTTTATTTCAGGGAATAGCATGGGACTATTGAAAGTTCTAGCCATATTGCCTATGAAATCCAGCTCCATCTTTCTTTGTTATTTGATTAGAATACCAGGTCACTAATGGACCGTCTGAAAGTACTTGTCCAATATTCATGTGTTGATGGTCTGATTCAGCAGGCAACTCATCCAAGTGTATGTCCTAATTTGTACAATAGACATTCTTTATTCATTTGTTGCTGGTGGTTTATTTTCCCTTAGCAGGTTGTTGGATTGATTTTTGTGAAGTCATACATCTCCTTTGTGGAGGTCCTGTCTATTCTACAATCAGCACTAAGCCACCTGCAAAAAAAAAAAAAAAAAAAAGAGCATCTGGAGAAACTCATCATCTATCGGGAATTCATGTTTCATTTAGATATTATACAGAAAATCCTCCATAACAATGACAAATGCCTTTGATGAAAGCACACTTCTGTTTAAATATATCTCTCCTAATTTTTTTTATATAAACTGTGTATTAATAAATAAGACAAATGAAAACTTTTACTTTATACCAAATCTCAATGTGACAACAGTGGCTTGTAATCTTGATGCATTGGCCTTTGACCTCAAAGATTTGGGAGTGTCAATGTCACCTGTATGCCCAGATCTTCCTCATCTACCTCAGATTCTCAAGGGGATTATTGTCCAAATTATTACCTAGAATAAGGAAATATTTGTCATCCTTTTCTGCATTCAGTCCACTAAAAAAATTAAATATAGTCTTGCATTATCAAGGTTTCTGCATAATAGCAATCTCACATTCCACTTCTTCCATGAACTTGCCAGTTCTTTTGGTAAGATCAAGCTCTGTTCTCCTCAATACTACACTGGGCACAAATGTAACCCATAATTATGATGGCCACCCATAATCCATATTGTCACTGGGCACTCATGAAAAGAACTGGAATTTTTCAGGGAATTCAACAAACATGGCTACAATGGTAGTGTGACAGAACCTCACCTGATTTAATCAGAGATCACTGAACAGTTAACTCCATAGTTGCTCCTATGAAGAAATCTTGGACTTTAACATACATTGAGATACGTTGTTGGGGAAATTCCTTTAACACTGAATTTTGGTCTGCTAAGTTAAATTTTTTTAAAAAAATCAATAAGCAGAATTGATCAGAATTGATCATCATATAGTATTGTTGTTGCCATGTATAATTATCTCCTGGTTCTTCTCATTTCAATTTGTAACAGGAAGCTTTGTAAGGGTTAATGTTGAAGAATTACCCATACATATGTTTTGCAAATAAAAAAATTAAATTAAAAAAAATAAAAATAAAACAAAAAAATTAAAAAAATAAACACCAAATTTAGAGCACTAAAAAAATCAATAAACAACAAATTCTGTATTATAATCATATATTCTCTGTCAAATTGTATGACTTTGAAAATATGGCCTGCTTCAAAAAATATTTGGCCAAATCTTTCAATTTTCTGCCCCCATCTCTTTATCAAGGATGTTCTTAATACATGGGTAGATCATTCTCATAAAGATAAGAAAGTAGGTATAGGGGTCTGCAGTTATTGTTGTTCCCTCAATGCCTTTTCTCCATGATAATATTGTTTATATAATCCCCCAATAGTTTGATATCTTTCCCTCTTTCAGATATATTGAACCTTGACTTCCTCCACTTCTATCCTCTAAGGTTCTCAAGATTATTTTGCTTCCGGTTTGGATTTTTCCTGTGGACTTGGAGAGTACAGTTGTTCTTCCTGATGCGCTCTATGAGGCTTGATTTTACAACTTGGAAACATCTTAGGGTAGAAACTTTATTCTGTATACTGCAGAAAGCAAGTTGGTCCTACGTGACTTCAAAACTCATGCTCATCATCCCAGAAGTAATGAAGCTTATTTCATACCTGCTTCATAAAATAGTTATGGAGCAGAAATAAGATAATGCATAGAAAGTGATTTGTAAACTTTAAAATACTCAATTATCACCATCATCACCTTATTAAAATATTTGAGTATTTTAAAGTTTATCAGATAGAAGGACTAAATTCATTCCTTTGAACTCACAAGAACTAACTTCAATGCAAAGGAAGTTGCAAAGAAACAAATTTAAACTTAATATAAGGATGAATTTGTTAATATTAAAGCTATTCAAAAGTGGGTTGGGCTACTTTGGTAGGAAGTGGGTTTTTCCACATTTCAGATCTTCAAGCAAAGACTGGACACCCACTTTCTAGATGTGTTGAGATAGGGATCATTTTCAGGTTCAAGTGGATGACTAATGAGATTCCTTTCAATTATGAAAATTTGTGATTCTGTGATTCCATAAGCCCGCCAAATAATACTTTATCCCACAATGGCAAAAGAAAGTTGACACACTTATTTTAAGAATATCTGCTACCTACATGGGTCTCAACTGCCGAAACAAATCCATAATGGATACTTATTGTAACTAGATTAGAAAAATGACTTCGCAAGGAGATGAGATATGTCCAAAACCTGAGGAAAAGAGGTTTTCTTTATCCTTGACCACAGAATTACAGAAGTTAATTTACAAGGGATCTCCTAGGTCATCTAGTCTGAACCATACCTGAACAAGAATCCCTTCTATCATATGTGATATAAATGGATGTCTTCCTTTGAAGATCTCCAAAGATGTCTCTTGTGGCAATTCATCCCACTTTTGGACAGCTCTAATTGCTTAAATAGTTAAATCCTAACTCTATTTCACTGTCATTTCTACCTATTGTTCTTAATTCTGCACACTTAGGAAATCCTTTATATAAATAAAGACAAATATTATACGTTTATCCCCAAATTTTTTTTTATTTTTTTCCAGCCTAAATTTCTTCCTTTCTATTAAAAAATGGCATCATCTCCAGATACCTAACAATGTTGGTAATTTTTTCTATGACCTAGTCTTTCCATTCCACTAACCAGTGGGTAAAGTAACAGAGAATTATTATAAGAGTAGTTTATCTACTCTTATAGTTTCATACAGGAGGAAGACAAATTATTCCTTCTCCTTTGTATGGAGGGCATCTTTTTCCACAGGTTTATAATACCTTAGTTGCTTACCCACAGGTCAGAGAACTGAATAGAATATTTACTTTGCAATAAATATACAGATGAGTATTCATAAATTAGGAAAGGAAAAGAATTGAAAACAAATGCTATTACAAAAATGGATTTAATTGATTGGAGATAATGTACTCTTTGGAACAGCAAGCATTGCGGATGTTTTTTAAAAAAGGAAATAAATTATATAAGAACTTGGAATGTTTTTCTTTGCAATAAAACAAGTAAAAATTGATCATCTTTTCTTTTTTTTTCATCTTTTCTTAAATGGCTGAGAAAAACTTTGCACAATTGCATTATTCAAAATGGCAAAAAAATGAAAAAAGCAGTCCCAAAATCAAGGTGGAATAATTTTAAGTGGATAACTTCAAGAAACCACAAATGTACATACAAATTTATGAGGTACAAATGGAAACCTGTGGAGACAAATGTTGCATTTTATATAACATTGCTCTCTATTTTTAACTTAGAAAGACCCAGGATCTCTTAGATATGAATACTCCCTAACCTGGTACAGATTGCAACCATTCATGCCTTCACATGCTGGGCAATTCTTGTCATCCATATCATTTCATAAATTCTCTCCTTACCAATAGCACTGGAGAACTTCTTTGGGGACTTTCAATATTTCATATGTACTAGTAAAACACTTGAAGTAGTCATCTATTATCCTTTGTCATGGCTACATAAACTTCCCACTTTATTTTCTGGGTATCCGTATCATTTCACATACTACTTGCTGACTGTAGGACACTGCTGATAATATACTATCGATGGCCCCTTGAGTTATTCACAATTTTCTGATATCACTGTGTACCTTAATTTATAACCATATAACTTAGTAGGAGCACATTGATCCAAAAATAAATAAAGAAAAGATGAGATTTAGTGTATAAGAGTAGCTCAGGATCATTTAAAGTGCCACAGTTTTTCAAAATCTTATGATCTCTCACCTGCTTCTTTCCTATTTCTTAGACAGACATTCAAATGGATCAATCCAATGAATTGCTAATCCAATTCCATCATAATTTTTTTTCTAACTTTGGCTTTTTTTCTGCATTGATTTTTTAGGTCTATCTTTTTTCATTTTTAAATTAAAGCTTTTTATTTTCAAAAAATATACATGGATAATTTTCAACATTCATCCTTACAAAATTTTATGTCCTAAATTTTTCCCTCTATTTCCCCCACCTTCTTCCCTAGACAGCAAGTAATCCAATATATGTTAAACATGAACAATTCTTCTATACATATTTCCACAAATGTGTTTATTTGTGTACAAATTCAGGTTCAGCTGGACGACTAATGAGATTCCTCTCATAAGTGTGATTCCATCATATGTGATTCCATAAGCACACCAGATAATTCTTTATCCCACAATGGCAAAGGAGAGTTGACACATAGATTTTAAGAATATTTGCACAAGAAAAATTAGATTAAAAAAGGAAAGACATGAGAAAGAAAAAATGCAAGCAAACAACAAAAAGAGCAAAAATACTATATTATGATCCACACTCAGTTCCCACAGTCCTCTCTCTAGGTGCTGATGGCTCTCTTCATCATAAGTAGGTTAAGCTCTTTTGAGAACACATGAATTTCACTGAGAAGGTTGACTAAATTTCTTGTGGAAGGCTGCAATCTGCACAGTGACCTATGTAGACTCAAGCATTTAGAGAGTCTTACATTCCCTGGAGAATATCTAGGGAATACTATTTCCATTTCAACTTTGTGCAGGACATACTCCATGATAATAAGAAAAAGTACTGGAATTGTTATCAAAGAAACTGGGTTTAAGTGCTAGCTTTAAGTCTTACTATTTATCTGAACTAATTTGTAAAATTAAGAAGCTAAACTAGATGATTTCTGTTTTAAATACTTTAATCTTATGGCTCTGATGACCATTCTTGAAACTTAATACTTCTATGGATCTGTGATGTCATCCATGTGGCTCTTGCATTTTGTGGTGTTGATCACAACCCATTCATGCCTTTTCTTCCATTATGATCCTTGTCCATATCTTTCTTTCCCATGTTTAATTGAGGCCCAAGTTCATTGTTTATCTGAAATACTTGTCCCATAGGTAGCTCTATGGTATGTCCATCAAACTCATATCAGAGCTTGTGCAATTGGTATTCTTCATCCATTTAGTTTTTACTGGTCATTAGGTACAATAAACATTTTTGAGTGCTTGTGGATCTCATTTCAGAGGCTTTACAAAACTCCAGCACTTGACGCACTAAGCATGTTAGGTGAAGACAAAAGCATATGGAATCCTCTTGCATTTGGACTCTAATGCTAGTTATCCTACATGACACTGGAAATAACTTTTCATTTTTAATGATATCTTTTGGGTTTTTTTTTTAATTTTAGTTTCCTTCCCTTATGGCTCATCCTTTTTCCTCCCAGATAGCCTAATCTTTTAATAAAGAATTTATTTTTTAATAAAAGAGGAAGCAAAAAACAGCAAAATCAAGCAAGATACATTGAAGAAATCTAACATCATATGTAATGGTTGCTATCCATTGAATTTCTGCCCTCTGCAAAGGAATAAGGCAAGATGCATTTTCACATCTTTTTTTTTTAAGTTCAAACTTGTTCTTTGTAATTTTGTAGCATTTATTTTTTATTGCATTGTGCTTGTTCTTTTCCACTTACATTGTTGCAGTGAGTTTTTTGTTAATTGTTTTCTTGTCTCTGCTTACTTCACTTTGCATCATTGCATATGAGTCCATGCTTCACTAAATTGATTATATTGATTCTTTCTTACACAACAATAATACTCTATCACATTTATGTACCATACTTTGTTTAGTTTTCCTGAATCATTAGCATCTTTATTATTGAGTGATTTTTCTGGCATGTGTGATTCTTCATATCTCTATTTGTTTGTTTGGTTTTTTTTTTTTTTGGTTTTTGTTTTTTGAGGCAAAAATACTGAAGTGGCTTGACATTTCCTTTTGTATTTCATTTTTACAGATGAGAAAACTGAGGCAAAGTGAATAAAATGATGACCAGGATCACACAGCTTCAAAGGTATGAATTTAAAAAAGATAAATCTTCCTGATCCTAGGCTTACCACTTCATTGACTGTGCCATCTACCTGTCTCAGCAGTATCTATTTCTTTGGTACCATAAAAAGTTCTGCCATAAATATTTTGATGTTTGTAGAAACATTCTTTTTGCCAATGACTTTTTGGAGTATATGTTTCACAGTGATATCTCTGGCTCAAAGAGTACAGATTTTAGCTTTGTTCCTTGCATAATTTCAAATTATTTTCCATAATAATTGTATTAATTCACCAGAAACAAATTAGTAAGTTTGTCCTCAATCACTCCACCATGAACTACTCTCATTCTTGCCATTTTAGTAGGTGAGAAGTGAAATCTCAGAGTTGTTTGATTTGCCTTTCTCTCATTAGAAATTTGGAACATTCCTTTGCATGTTAATAGTTTGTGATTCTTCTTTGGAGCCCTGTTTGAAAATATCTTTGATCACTTCTTTATTGGGAAATTTTGGCTTTTGGTCTTACATGTTTTTGTTAGTTACCTGAAGTATTTTGAACCCTGATACTTATTTGAGAAATATGAGACAAAGAATTCTTCCCATTCAGCTTCTTCTCTTCTTATCCCGAGTGCATTATTTTTTCTTTGTAAAAAAGCTTTTCAATTTTGCATAACAATTGGTCTTTATATTTTGTAATTGCCTACATACCTTTAATTAAGATTTGTTCAGGGGCAGCTAGGTGGCGCAGTGGATAGAGCACCAGCCCTGAAGTCAGGAAGACCTGAGTTCAAATGTGATCTCAGACATGTAACAGCTGTGTGACCCTGGGCAAATCACTTAAACCCAATTGCCTCAGCAAAAAAAAAAGAAAAAAAAAAAAGATTTGTTCTATGAATCATTTAGTATTTTAATGGTACAATCTTTAATGCTCAAATGGCATATCAATTTTGAATTTATTGTGTAATACAGAATAAGATGCTGATCTAAGCTCTAGAATAAGATGCTTTCTAGTTTGTCAGAAATTTTTATCATATAAGGAATTCTTTTCTAAGTAATTTATATTTGGGGTTCTCACAGTTTTTATAAAAACAATATTGTCCACAAACTTCCAATAAATTGCATATAAACTAAAACAATTGAATAATTCAATCATTTCTTGGCCACTGCCAAATGATATGTCCTATATTCTGACTATTGTCCTCATATTCCCCTTTCAGCAGATTCTTGGATTATGCCTCTCAAAGTACTGTGGGCTATTATAATAATTAATGTTATGCATTATTTTTCAAAGAACCAGGTATTCTTGCCACTTTCAAAATGTGGATGAGAATATATCTCTTTCATATAAGTATTATCATCTTCCCATAGAATATAAACTTCTTGAAAGCATGAACTGCTTTGATTTTTGTATCTATGTCCCCAAGAAATTGCAGTGTCTGATATGTTGTAAGACAATTAAATACTTTATCATTCATTCACTCACTCAATATAATTAAATTGGATGTACATCTATGTGATAGGAAATTCATAAATATATGTGAGTATAAGGAAAGTTGTATGGGAGGCCCTGGCTACTATTTACTGTATATATTCCTATAAACTTAACTTCAAAATTGCATGTCTTTGTGAACCTACTTGGTTTCATAGAGAAATCATAAGACACAGAGAATTTATGTAGAGTATTTCAAAGACCACAAACCAGAAACAAAATTCAATAAAACTCTCCTTCAAAAGAACCCAAACTAAAAGACAGTTGATCTGGATTCAAGGGAACATTTCTAGCCACACAGAGTAGTGTCCAAGAGAAGTGAATTATACATACAACTAAAATTTATTTGGGACTTTTAATGGGAAAAACTTGTTCTCCCTAATACTTAACTCTTTAGGTCTCTGTACCTTGAAATCATGAATTGGAAATTCCACTATCCCTGGGCCCCAGTCGCATATTTGCCATGCCATTTATTTGAAAGATACCATGCTACTTTCTCAGAACAATGATCCACAATTTGTCATATTAAGTCTTAATCCATTGAATTTGGACCATTCTTCCTATTTGGCTAGATGATTTTGGATCCTAATGCTAATGATAAAAATATTCATGAACTACTGTTTTCTTCTTCAGAGGCTCAAAATATTTCCTCCTTTTCCTTGGCTAAATATTTTACCTAGAAAGATTAGAGCTAAATGCTGTAGAGACATTAATAGTATTTGCTCCTGACATCATCATAATTATCATTAATATTTCTTTTTTATTTAAAGCTTTTTATTTTTAAAACATATGCATGGATAGTTTTCAACATTCACCCTTGCAAAACCTTATATTATAAAATTTTCTTCCTCCCTTTTTTCCTGTTCCCTTCGTCAGAAAGCAAGTAATTCAATATATGTTAAATATGAGGCTTGAAGTTTCAAAAGCAAGTGAGGTCCTTGGGAGAAAGATACATAAGCCATTATTTAGAGAAGCAGTATCCTAAATAGTCAAGTCAGTTAGTTGATACTCTAACTAGGTGCAGTATTTTGTAATAAATAACATTTGATGCTATGGAATATTATTATTCTATAAGAAACAATCAGCAAAATGATTTCTGAAAGTCCTGGAGAGACTTGCTTGAACTGATACTAAATGAAGTGAGTAGAACCAAGAGAATATTGTAGACAGTGGCAACAAGATTATGTGATGATCAACTCTGATGGATGGGGCTCTTTTCAACAATGAGGTGATTCAGACCAATTCCAATAAACTTGTGATGGAGAGAGTCATCTGCATCGGAAAAGGAAACTGTCGGAACTGAATGTGGATCATAACATAGTATTTTCATCTTTTTCTCATTTTTCCCCCTTTTTGATCAGATTTCTCTTGTGCAGCATGATAAATGTGGAAATATGTGTAGAAGAATTGCACATTTAATATATATTGGACTGCTTTCTGTCTAGGGGGGTTTGTGGGAGAAAGATTAGAAAAAAAACTTGGAACACAAGGTTTTGAATGGGTGAACACTGAAAACTCTCTTTGCATACATTTTGAAAATAAAAAAAGTTATTATTCAATAAATAAATAAATGACATTTGATCAGCCTGTACCTTTAAATTAACAGATATAAGAAATTTCACCTTTATTGGTGCAGATAAGAACTTCCTTTGCAGCTAGCATATTAGAGAATTGCCTGGATCATAGAGAAGTGACTCATCTAAGATCTCACAGCCAGTATGTCAGATGCTGCACCAAGTCTTTATGATTCAAAGGTCAGTTCTTCTGATAACAATAATAGGAAAAGATGATCCAAATGGATAATAAAAATGGGAAAAGGAATGAATTTCCATGTGCTCAAAACTTTTAATTATATTTTTATTTTTTAATTTTAGAAATAAAAATATGAATGAGAATATTGAAAGCTCAATCTTTTTCTGTCACCTATGATCTTCTGAAGTTTTTCCTCTGTGTCAGAGCTCCCCTAATCGGGAAATACAAATTACCTTATAACAGCTACCTAAGGTGAAATCATAGTGCCTTGGGGAAGGAGGAAAGCCTCAGGAGGATTTGCCCTGTGATGCCAAATCCATTTAGTGATGGAAACACCACCATCATCCAAGATAATTGTCTGTCAGGGAGAGTTAAACATTAGAAAGGGTTACCAACTGTGTCTTGTGGTATCTTCTCCTCTGGAAGTCTTTGAAAATAAGATGGATCAGGGCAGTTAAGTGGCACAGTGGATAGAGCACCAGCCCTGAAGTCAGGAGGACCTGAGTTCAAATCTGCTCTCAGACACTTAACATTTCCTAACTGTGTGATCTTGGATAACTCATTTAACCTCAATTGCCTCAGGAAAAAAAAAAAAGAAAGAAAAGAAAATGAGATAGATCCTAATCTGTTTGGTCCAGTAAAAGAAATTGGATTAACAGGTGCCTTCTGATGGCATTATTTGTGTGATTTGGTGGAAAGAACTCCAGATTTCTAATCTAAGGAACTGAGTTCAAATTCCTGCTCTACTACTTACTCTTACGGTGTAATAAATATTTAAATTATCCTAATCTCAATTTTCTCCTGCAACAGAGTCCCATGATCCTCTCTTACCTGGCCTTGTTTCCATCTTCTATAAAAAGAAGCAGGGTTAAATCCCCAAACTTCCAAGATCCCTTTCTGCTCTAAATCTATGGTCTCATTTTATGGTTCTTTTCTTTCTCCCTCTCTGTCTCTCTCTGTCTGTCTCTGTCTCTGTCTCTGTCTCTGTCTCTCTCTGTCTCTGTCTCTGTCTCTGTTTCTTTCTGTCTCTGTCTGTCTCTGTCTCTGTCTCTCTCTTTAAGCAGTAATAACAACTATAACAAAAATACATATCTTTAGCTATTTGACTGTTTTTCCCCATCAAAATCCTGTGAGGTGTTATTGTTAAGTGGTTTCAGTCATATCTGATCTTCATGACCTAATGTGTTTTTTTTTATGTGTATACACATTTATACAGCTATCTTGATGTACAAAAAAAAATCCAATCTACAAGAAAAAAAATGAGAAGGGAAACGTAATGTAAGCAAACATCAATAAAGAGTGTGAAAATGCTATGTTGTGGTGTACAGTCAGATCCCATAGGCCTCTCCTTGGGTATATACGGCTTTCTTCATCACTGAACAATTGGAACTGGTTTGAACCATCTCATTGTTGAAGAGAGTCACGTTCATAAAAATTGATTATCATATAGTCTTCTTGTTGCCGTGTATAATGATCTCCTGGTTCTGCTCATTTCACTCAGCATCAGTTCATGCAAGTCTCTCCAGGCCTCTCTGAAATTGTCCTGTTGGTCGTTTCTTACATAACAATAATATTCCATGACATTCATATGCCATAACTTATTCAGCCATTCTCC
Organism: Myrmecobius fasciatus; assembly: GCA_023553655.1. Classification (NCBI taxonomy): domain Eukaryota; kingdom Metazoa; phylum Chordata; class Mammalia; order Dasyuromorphia; family Myrmecobiidae; genus Myrmecobius; species Myrmecobius fasciatus. The sequence goes on from JAJPUD010002750.1 coordinate 133,804, forward strand.
AAATGATGGATATCCATTCAATTTCCATTTTCTTGCCACTACAAAAAGAGCTGCTGCAAACATTTTTGCACATGTGAGTCCCTTTCCTTCCTTTAGATATCTTTGGGATATAGGCCCAGTAGAAACACTGCTGGGTCAAAGGGTATGCACAGTTTGATAACTTTTTGAGCATAGTTCCAAATTGCTCTCTAGAATGTTTGAATCCATTCACAGTTCCACCAACAATGTATCAGTGTCCCAGTTTTCCCACATCCCCTCCAACATTCGTCATTATATTTTCCTATCATTTTAGCCAATCTGACAGGTATGTAGTGGTACCTCAGAGTTGTCTTAATTTGCATTTATTTGATCAACAGTGATTTAGAGCACTTTTTCATATGACTAGAAATAGTTTTAATTTCATCATCTGAAAATTGTCTGTTCATATCCTTTGACCAATTATCAATTGGAGAGTGACTTGAATTCTTATAAATATGAGTCAATTCTCTATATATTTTAGAAATGATGTCTTTATCAGAACCCTTAAATGCAAAGATGATTTCCCAATTTATTGTTTCACTCCTAATCTTGTCTACATTAGTTTTGTTTGTACAAAATCTTTTTAACTTAATAGAATCAAAATTATCTATCTGGTGTTCAATTAAAAGTTCCAATTCTTCCTTGGTCACAAATTCCTTCCTTCCCCACAGGTCTAAGAGGTAAACTATCTTATGTTCATCTAATTGGCTTATAATATCACTCTTTATGTCTAAATCATGAACTTATTTAGATCTTATCTTGGTATGTGGTGTTAGGTGTGGGTCAAGCCCTAATTTCTTCCATACTAGTTTCCAATTTTCCCTGCAGTTTTTGTCAAATACTGAGTTCCTATCCCAGAAGCTGGGGTCTTGGGGTTTATTGAACCCTAGATTGCTATAGTTATTGCCTAGTTTGTCCTGTGATCCTATCCTATTCCACTGATCAACTATTATATTTCTTAGCCAATACCAAATGCTTTTGATGACCCTGCTTTATAATATAGTTTTAAATCTGGTACAGCAAGGCCACCTTCATCAGCATTTTTTTTCATTAATTCCCTTGAAATTCTTGACCTTTTGTTCTTCCAGACTAACTTTGCTACTATTTTTTCTAGATCTGTAAAATAATTTCTTGGGAGTTTGATTGGTATGGTACTAAATAAGTAAATTAGTTTGGGTAATATTGTCATTTTTATTATATTCACTTGGCCTACCCATGAGCATTTGATATTTTTCCAATTGATTAGATCTGACTTTATTTGTGTGGAAAGTATTTTGTAGTTTAGTTTGTATAGTTCCTGATTGTTCCTTGGCAGATGGATTCCCAAATATTTTATACTATCGATGGTTATTTAAATGGAATTTTGTTTTGTATCTCTTGTTGCTAAACTTTGTAATATATAAAAAAGCTGATGATTTATGTGGATTTATTTTGTATCCTGCAACTTTGCTAAAGTTGTGAATTGTTTGTAGTAATTTTTAGTCGAGTCTTTAGGGTTCTCTAAGTATACCATCATGTCATCTGCAAAGAGTGATAATTTGGTTTCCTTATTACCTACTGTAATTCCTTTAATCTGTTTTTCTTCTCTTACTGCCAAAGCTAACATTTCTAATACAATATTAAATAGTAATGGTGACAGTGGGCAGCCTTGTTTCACTCCTGATCTTATTGGGAATGGGTCTAGTTTGTCCCCATTACATATGATGCTTTCTGATGGTTTTAAATAGATGCTACTGATCATTTTAAGGAAAAGCCCACTTATTCCTATATTCTCTAGTGTTTTTTAATATGAATGGGTGTTGGATTTTATCAAATCCCTATTTTGCATCTATTGAGATAATCATATGATTTTTGTTAGTTTGGTTATTAATATAATTAATTATGCTGATAGTTTTCCTCATATTGAAACAGCCCTGCATTCCTGGTATAAATCCTTATTGGTCATAGTGCATTATGGAGATGCCTTTCTGTAATCTCATTGCTAATATCTTATTTAATATTTTTACATCAATATTCATTAGGGAAATTGGTCTATAGTTTTCTTTCTCTGTTTTCACCCTACCTGGTTTAGCTATCAGCACCATATCTGTATCATAGAAGGAATTTGGTAGTATACCTTCTTTCCCTATTATTTCAAACAGTTTATGTAGTATTGGAATTAATTGTTCTTTGAATGTTTAGTAGAATTCACTTGTAAATTCATTTCACCCTGGAGATTTTTTCTTAGGGAGATGATTAATAGCTTGTTCTATTTCTTTCTCTAAAATGGGGCTATTTAAATAATTTATTTAATCTTCTGTTAACCTGGGCAATCTATATTTTTGTAGATATTCCTCCATTTCATTTAGATTATCAAATTTGTTGGCATAAAGTTGGGCAAAGTAACTCCTAATTATTGCTCTAAATTCTTTTTCACTGATGGAAAGTTCTCCCTTATCATTTTTGAGACTGACAATTTGATTTTCCTCTTTCTTTTTCTAATCAAATTAACTAAAGGCTTATCTATTTTGTTGGTTTTTTCATAAAACCAACTCATAGTTTTATTTATTAATTCAATAGTTTTCTTATTTTCAATTTTATTAATCTCCCCTTTTATTTTCAGAATTTCCAATTTGGTATTTAATAGAGGATTTTTAATTAGATCTTTTTCTAGCTTTTTAAATTGTAATCCCAATTCATTGATCTTCTCTTTCTCTATTTTATGCAAGTAAACATCTAGAGATATAAAATTACCTCTTATAACTGCTTTGGCCATATGTCACAAAATTTTGTATGTTGTCTCATTCTTGTCATTCTCCTAGATGAAATTGTTGATTGTGTTTATGATTTGCTCTTTCACCCATTAATTCTTTAGGATTAGATTATTTAATTTCCAATTAACTTTTGGTTTATTTTCTCCTGGTCTTATATTGCATGTCATTTTTATTGCATCATGGTCTGAAAAAATGCATTTAATATTTCTGCCTTTCTGCATTTGATTTTGAGTTTTTTATGCCCCAACACACGGCCAATTTTTGTATATGTTCCATGAATCTCAGAGAAAAAAAGTAAACTCCCTTCTGTCTCCATTCAATTTTCTCCAAAGATCTATCATACCTAACTTTTCTAACATTTTGTTTAACTCCCTAACTTCTTTCTTATTTATTTTGTGGTTTGATTTGTCTAATTCTGAGAGAGCAAGGTTGAGATCCCCCACTAGTATAGTTTTGCTTTCTATTTCTTCTTGCATCTCTGTTAATTTCTCCTCTAGGAATTTGGATACTACAATACTTGGTGTATATATGTTTAGTATTGGTATTGCTTCATTATCCATGGTATCCTTTAGTAAAATATAGTTTCCTTCCTTATCTCTTTTAATTAGATCTATCTTTGCTTTTACTTGATCTGAGATCAGGATTGCTAGCCCTGCTTTTTTTTTTTTTTTTTTTGTTCACCTGAAGCATAATAGATTCTGCTCCAGCCCTTTACCTTCACTCAGTATGTATCTCTATGCTTTAGATATGTTTCTTGTAAACAGCATATTATTGGATTCTGGCTTTTAATCCAGTCTACTACTTGCTTCCATTTTATGGGAGATTTAATCCCATCTACATGCACAGTTAAAATAACTAATTCTGTATTCCTGCCATTTTATGCACCCAGAGTTATGTTTTTTCTTTCCTTTCCCGTTTTTCCCTTCCCCCCTCACTCTATTTTGCTTTTGATGACCACCTTTCTCAAAGTCCTCTCTCCTTTAGAGCTCCTCACCCTTTTTTTTTACAACTTTCCCCTAATTCTTCTATTTTTCCTTCTATTAGTCTTTCCCTTTCTTTTCCTCCTTTCCCTCCTACTTTCCTATAAGAAGGGACAAGTTTATCTGTGAAACCAAATGTGTCTGATATACTCTTTTAGAGCCCAGTCTGATGAGAGTAAGATTCATACAAGGCTCATCCCCCTCCCTTCTTTCCCTCAATTGTATTAGGTTTTCTTTGTCTCTTCATGAGATTTTACCTTATTTTTACCTCCTTTTTTAAACCTTATTTTAACTCTTTTCCCCACGTTTTCCAGTATGATACCCCTTCCACTTCTAGTTTTTTTTTTCATATTATCAAAGTAAAATCAAATTATACCTCCATTCTTTAAATATACCAATAGTAGAAATATGCTTCTCTTGAGTTCTGTGTTTGGAGGTCAAATTTTTTGTTCAGATATAGTTTTTTCATTAGAAATAGGTGAAATTTACCTATATCATTAAATGTCCATTTTCTTCCCTGGAAGATAATACTCATTCTAGCTGGATAGCTTATTCTTGGCTGTAATCCAAGTTCCCTTGCCTTTGGAATATCTGGTTCTATGCCCTTCAATCTTTCAATGTGGAAGCTGACAGATCTTGGGTGATTCTAATAACACTTCCTTGGTATTTGAATTGTTTCTTTCTAGATGCTTTCAGTATCTTTTCCTTGGTGTGATATTTCTGAAATTTAGCCAAAATATTCCTTGGGGATTTAATTTTGGGGTCTCTTTCAGGAGGTGATCAGTGAATTCTTTCAATGGCTATTTTACCTTCTGATTCTAAAATATCAGGGCAGTTTTATGATTTCTTGGAAGATAGTGTCTAGGTTCTTTTTTTCTTCATGGCTTTCAGGAAATCCAATAATCCTTAGATAGTTTCCCCTAGACCTATTTTCCAGCTCAGTTATTTTTCCTATGAGATATTTCTTATTTTCTTCTATTTTTTCATTTTTTTTAACTGATTCTTAAAGTCTTATTGATTCATTGACTTCCATTTGTTCAATTCTAATGTCTCCCTTTGTGGCTTCCTCTGGAATTGCTTTACCTTTATGAACCTCAGGATCTGACGTCTGCCCTTCTCTCTTTCCATAAAAGTTGTCTATGGTGAGAGTTCTTTTGAACTCTCATTTTTTTTATTCATTTTTTTTAAAGCTTGAGGTCTGTTTAAAGCAGAGTGACAGCTGCTTTAATTTGCCTTGGGGCAGTTTGGCTGATTGACTTCAGGTGCTGGGCTACCCAGGTTAGGTCTGACATTTGCAATGGGTTACAATCTACCTTTTACAAAAGGCAGATCTGCCAAAGCACCTGCTTGCAGCCAGGACAGGGTGGCACAAGAGCTTCACAGAAACTTCCCAAGTACTTAGAATTTGCCATGCTGAATCCAGCCCAGCTTCCTGCCCTCTTCCAGAGCTGCCTGAGCTCAGCAAACTGACTGACCCCCTGCCAGTCTGAAACAGATCTGTTTTGAAGCTCTTCCTAGGTAACTTCTTCTGGGAATGTGTTTTAGTCCAGATATTTGGGGGTGTTTTGACTCCAGAACCAGTTTAGAGGCTTAATCTGCTGTTGGTTTGAGTGAAGGTCAGAGGAGATCACAGAGAGTCATGTTTTCACTCCATATCTTGGCTCCACCCCCCCATGTGGTTTTCTTGGCAAAGAAATCCCCATGTGGTATTCTTGGGAGGGGTTTCCTAATTTCTTCTTCACTTCATTTTGCAGATAAGGAAATTGAAGCAAACAGGGTTAAGTGACTTACCAAGGCCACACAACTAGTGTGCGCCTGAGGCCATATTTGAACTCATGAAGATGAGTTTTTCCAGCGCCAGGCCCAATATTCTACTCACTGTACTTCCTAACTGTCCCAATGCTAAGAGGTAATAAAAACATTATTATACCTATTTTACATGTGATAAAGAAACTGGATTTCAACAAAGTTATCACACATATCTGCATTATTATTCTCAGTACTGGGGCCCCAGTTTCAGGAAGAATATTGATAAGCTGAAGAACATCCAAAGGAAGGAAGTATAATGGTGAAACATTCTTGGATCATCTTATATGAAGATCACTTAAAGCTAGTGGACAAGCTTAGCCTAAAGAAGAGAAAACTAGGGGAAATATGAAAACTATTGTCAAATGTTTGAAAACTATCAGGGGAAAAGAATTGCATTTATTCTGTTTTGCTTTAAAGGGGAGTAATAGGAGTAATGGGTAAAAGTTACCCAAAAAAGAGATTTCATTTTGATGTAGAGGGCAAGTTTTTGCCACCAATTAGGGCTGTCCAAAAGTGGATGTATTGTCTTGTGAAGTGGTCATTTCCTTTTCATTCAGCAAATCCTGTCTGACCACTTCTTGGGTATCTTGTAAAAGAGATCCTTGTTCAGGAAGACAGATTTAGGCTGGTGTAATTTGTCTCTGAAGTTACAGAATCAGAGAAACTCAGAATCTCAAATTTGGAAGGATTACACTCTTCTAAAGAATTTAAATTTTAATTCAGGACTATAAAATCATACAAATGGATGCATGTTGTATGTATGTATGTATGTATAGAAATGGAATGGGGCAGAGTATTTTATGGTTTGAAATGTCCTGAAAGTGACACAGTAGAAAGATTCTAACCAAGACAAGGAGAAGAATCACTCATCAGAAGAGAAGGACCCAGGGGCAGAATGGAGGGGATTCCTGTGAAAGAAGATTAAGGAGAATGGCTGTATTAGAGGCAACATGACCTTAAAATATCCAGGAAATGGTATGGAAACCTGCTGCTGGGCAAGATGCTCTTAACACTGTTATTATAGGACAATGCTTCCTCCTACCTTCTTATTGAAATTGTTTTAATTTGTTCTTTCAGAACCTTATTTTTGGAGAGCATCTTATCCCTTCTTGGGCTGAACTCTCTTGGGTATAGTAAATTTAATATTTCCTCTCAATGTTCAAGAACCAAGAATGACATTAGTTTAGTTAGGTATAATATGCTTTTCAAAAAGCTCATACTGACTTCTCCATAGTATATAGTTATCTTTAAGTTATTTATTTATCCATTAGCTTTTTTTTAAATGAACACTGTCTGAAGTGATAATAATATTAAAATAAAAATAAAAATTAATAACAAGCTATTTTTTATGAGCTTTACAAAGTAAACTAATGCAAATATCCAAACATAGGGGTGGGAGATGAGGAGAAAGACCAGATGTTTAATTCTTTGCAAATCATTTTTGTTGGCTTTGTGAAGGTCTGGTGCTTATCTACAAAAATTCACTTATGTGTAATGAAAACATTTTTCAGTCTACATCTCCAATTTTTAGAATTCAGAAGGGAAAAGATATACTTTTCCTTTGGAACCAAAAGCAAAAAAAAAACTAGAATTTGGTTGCAATATTATGACAGTACTTTTATCTAGTATCAGGACATGCTGTATTTTATCCTACATACCTCCTGGGCACACCTGGAATTAAGGGCAAAACTATCCAACATCCACTGTCACTTAAGAGAGAAAGAAAACTCTAAGATGAAATGCCTCTAGGGAAGCGTGAGTTTTCTAGGCCTTGGAGAAGTCTCAAGAATGCTGCAAATATGAAACAAAGCAGTAATGATGGCAATGTAGCTAACACAAGTGGGTGAGATTAACCACAGGATGTTTTGGCCAACCCAAAGCCTAATATGAGGAGGCTACTGCAAGACTTCTTGTGCATTTTATTTGACCTTTAGCAGCATCTAACTTTCTATCTTGCATTTAATAGTGGTATAATCCTTCGCAAGTTATATAAATTCTTGGAGCATCAGATGAATTCTTAAGATTAAATAAGAAAAGACTGTGAACATTATAATTGTTTTCCTTTGTAATTCTCTGTAATTTATTTTATGTTTTTAAAAATGTTATTCTTGGGGCAGCTAGATGGTTCAATGGATAGAACACCAGCTCTGGAGTCAGGAGGACCTGAGTTCAAATCCAGCCTGAGACACTTAATGCTTCTTACCTGTTCCCCCCTGGTTAAGTCAATTAACCCTAGTAACCACACACACATAAAATGTTATTCTTAGAAAGGGACTATAGGCTTCATCATGACACCAAAAGAGGGCTAAGAACTCCTGAACTATATAACTTTATAGGAACTCCTGAGCTATATCTAAATACATAAGGAAATCAGCTATCCTTCATGTACTGTCAATTTTCTGATTGCATGTAAGCCTTGTTTATTCATTCTTTCATTCATTTGTTGTTAAATCATTTCTGTTGTATCCCCTCTTCATGACTCCATTTGAGGTTTTCTTGGCAAAAATATTGGAGTGCTTTGCCATTTCTTTCTCCAGCTCATTTTACAAATGAGAAAACTGAGGCAGATATGGTTAAGTGACTTGTCCAAGTTCACTCAGCTAGTAAGTAAGTATCTGAGGCTAGATTTGAACTTAAAAACATGAGTATTCCTGACTCCAGGCATAACATTCTTTCTACCGTACCAACCAGCTACCCTCGTTCATTCATTTAACAAATGCTTATGTACAGAGACCACAGGCCCAGTTATAAAGTTTAAATAAGAGAATCCCTACCTTCAAAGAACATGTAGTATAGTATGGGAATAAAATATAAAGAATGGCTACTATAAGATATATTACATACATATTTTTATTTGACCTGTGATTTCATTCATAAAGGAAATTTTCAGTGAACAAACTCCTTTTACCATTTCAGACTGGGACATCCTCTTTAGCTTATGATCTTAGAAAGTTTCCTGAAGTCATTGAGAGATTTGGTGACTCTCTCCTAGTCACATAGTCAGCATGTACCAGATCCTGGAGTTGAACCCAAGGTTCTCTGACTTGGAGACTAATTCTCCACTACCCTATGCTGTGTTTCAACATATACGATGGTAAAGCATGAAATACCTGTTTCCTACTTCTCTGTGCCCTAGCCAGGCTATCACGTGAAGCTATAAATAAATGCTCTTATTCCTCTTGAATATATTAAAATCACCAGCTTCCACTAATTTGATAGACTGTTCTCTGTTCTCTTAACTCAGTACTGGTAGAGTTTGAACCAGGTGGAGTACTTTGTCCCCAATGGGATCAAAAATATTAATTTGATAATAGCACTTTAATTCATTTTTAGCAGCTAGAAACAACTGAGCTTTGTCCTAATTAGGAAAAATAATTAATAAAAATAGGAAGCTACTGGCTGGTGCAGTATACTTCCTACCTCCAGGACTATATAAATACCAGGTGAGTTTCTCTCTAGTAGGAATTTTTCCTATTCTCTTCTACCTTACAATAGCAGCCTTGAAATGTTCCAGGGTTACTATTCCTCCATGTGCATTTATCTTTATTTTATTTTTTACAAATTCATTTTTTTCATTGTTTATCTCATTTAATTAAAATAGTCTTTGTTGAAGTCTGAAAATAATCTTCAGTTTCCTTTTATTATTTTGATAATAACTTTTTATTTCCAAAATACATTCAAAAATAGTTTTCAACAAACCCATCGCAAAACCTTGCGTTCCAAATTGTTCTCCTTTCCTTTCTTCTACCTCCTTTCCCTTGACAGCAAGTAATCCAATATAGGTTAAACATGTGCAATTCTTTTAAACATACTTCCACATTTATCATATGTGCATTTATCTTCAAAAGCTTATTTGAAACATAGTTCATGGGATTTGAATATAGCACAATTTGTGATGTTTGCCCTAGCATCAATATCCCTAGTCGTGGTTCTTTGGTCAGAAAAGGATTTTCTTGATAAAGCAAATGTTTTAAATTTTTTGTGTCATGGGCCTCTTCTCAGAATAATGTTTAATGAATAAAATAAAATACATGGGAATACAGAAGAAAACTAATTATAGCAATATATAGTTAGCAAATAATACTAATAAGTTTTTGATCCAGTTTAAGAGCATTTGTGATAGAATAGAGACCTGATTATCAAGAATTATCATGTACTGCTAGGCCAGTCAGTTTCTGAAGATGACTGTTGAGTCAGAAAAGTTTACAGACAAGAGAGACAGAGATACAGAGAGAGAAAGAGACAAAGAAAGGAATAGGAGACAAAGAGACAGAGAGGGAAAGAAGAGAGACTGAGACAGGAAGAGAAAGATAAAAACAGTGAGAAACAGTGATAGAGACAGAATCAGAGACAGAGATAGAAAGACAGAGAGACAAAGCGGTAAAGGGAAAAAGAGAGAAGTACTCTGTATGTGAGAACTATATAGAAACAAAGAGAAACAGAGCACACAGAGAGACAAACAGACACATAGTTACAAAGTGAAAGAAAAGGAGGAAAAGAAAAGCAGTGAGAGAAAAGAGAAAGAGAGAGAGAGAAACGAGACCGGCCAGTGCCTAATTATAATTCAAGTGCACTAGCAATTTAATAAAAACAACTCCTCCAGAATGTAGCCATAAGGAAAGAGTTTCCACAATCTGTTCAGCTGCATAATTAGTGATTGAGGACCTGGGAACAGTTGGAACATTGCTGGGGAAAGCCCAGGTCACATTATTGATAACATAAATAACAAAGATACAGATTTCCCCAAACTACAAACATCAGAATGTAACTAACAACAATCCTAATAGGAGCACAGAAAACAAACAGAAAGAAGATAAACTTTGTAGCCAGGAAGGCCAGGAGACTATAGTGATGAACATTGTTCACTAGCCTATGTGCTCCTCATCTCTAATTTTTAAGAGTCAAAAAAAATTAGATGATGAATCAGAATAGTGTAAAAACAAAATGCTTTAAGTTTTGGACAGGGACTCACGATCATCCAGCCAAATTTGTAGAAGAAGCCAAATCTGATGAAATAAGTTTTAATAAAGATTAATTCATAGAACTGCACTTAGAAAGGAATATTATATCTAAGATGAACAACCCAGCCAAAATGCTACTGGGATGCAAAACTGCTAGGTCATGGTTTTCAAAGAGAAAAATGACTAAAGAATTAAGATATAGCAATATATCCTCATGTGACTTTTGGAGAAGCCCTAAATAATTGGAATTACATAGTTAATTCATCTGTCTTGGAGGCTGGACCATACTGATGAATAATGGGGATACAATTCACTGTAATGGCAATAATACTGCATGAATTGAGAAGTCCTGGGTTCAAATTCCAATTCTGACAAGTTCTAGTTGTATGTCTTAGGCAAGTCACTTAACACCTGGATACTCATTTGTAAAATGAAGCTGAAGTAATAGGTGCTTTCCAAGATCCATCTTTTTCCTAAATTTATGAATTTATGACCACTTGAAGCCTTCTGAAATATCACAATGCCAGTCTTAGTTCTTCTGAGAGAAGATTTGCTGTCTGGATCAGATTCACATCAATTTGATTCATTGAAGAAATATTGATTAGATGTCTCCTATGTACAAGGCATGCTAGGTACTAATGATATAAAGAATGATTTAATAAACTATTTATAATCATATGAAAAGGTGCTCCAAATCACTATTGATCAGAGAAATGCAAATTAAGACAACTCTGAGATACCACTACACACCTGTTAGATTGGCTAGAATGACAGGAAAAGATAATAATGAATGTTGGAGGGGATGTGGGAAGACTGGGACACTGATGCATTGTTGGTGGAGCTGTGAACGGATCAAACCATTCTGGAGAACAATCTGGAACTATGTTCAAAAAGTTATCAAACTGTGCATACCCTTTGACCCAGCAGTGTTTCTATTGGGCTTATATCCCAAAGAAATCATAAAAGAAGGAAAGGAACGCACATGTGCAAGAATGTTTGTGGCAGCCCTTTTTGTAGTGGCTAGAAACTGGAAATTGAATGGATGTCCATCAACTGGAGAGTGGCTGAATAAATTATGTTATATGAATGTTATGGAATGTTATTGCTCTGTAAGAAATGACCAGCAGGATTATTTCAGAGAGGCCTGGAGAAACTTGCATGAACTGATGCTCAGTGAAGTGAGCAGAACCAGGAGATCATTATTCACGGCAACAACAATACTATATGAGGATCAGTTCTAATGGACATGACTCTCTTCAACAATGAAATGCTTCAAACCAGTTCCAATTGTTCAGTGAAGAGAGCCATATACACCCAGAGAGAGGGATGTGAACTGTGGACCACAACATAACATTTTCATGTTCTCTATTGAGGTTTGCTTGCATTGTATTTCCTTTATCCGATTATTCTTTCTTGTAGATATGATTTCTCCCGCGCAAAAAAATGATGCAATAACTATACATATATTCAATTTCTTAAGTATTCTAACATAATTATCATGTAGTGGATATCCTGCCATCTAGGGGAGGGGTGGGGAGTAGAGGGGAAAAATTTGTAACAGAAAGCTTTGTAAGGGTTCATGTTTAGGAATTACCCATACATATGTTTTGCAAATAAAAAAAAAAAAGAATGATTTAATAGTTCCTGTATACAAAAATCTTACATTCTACTTGGGAAAGAGTGTGACATGTACACAAATAAATACATATAAAGGATACACAAAGTTATCTCAATGGGGAGCCAGCACCAATTAGTAGGATAGTGAGGAAAATTTTGTGCAAAAAGTAGCACTCAAGGTGAGTAACTTTGAACAAATCTAGGGAATCTGTGATATGGAAAAAGGAGGACATTCCAGATAAGAGGCACCATTTGTACAAAAAACAGAGAACTAAGAGAGAGAAATAGTGATAGAAAAAACACACACAAAATGACCTCTATATGGCATAATACAGAGAGAGGATTATAGAAGAATAAGAGTACTACTACACAACAAAAAGTCAGTTAATAATAGATGAATTTGATAAATTGGTAATAGACTCATTTTATATGGTTGTATAACTTTTTTCTGGCAATATTTAGCTATCATGTGGATGAGTATTATCTTTCATTCTCAAAAAAGACCAAGGTAATCTCTCTCTCTTTTTTTATTAAAGCTTTTTATTTGCAAAACATATGCATAGGCAATTTTTCAACACTGACCCTTGCAAAACTTTCTGTTACAAATTTTTCCCTCTTACCTCCCACCCCTTCCCCTAGATGGCAGGAAATCTAATACATGTTAATGATGTTAAAATATTTGACAAATTGAATATGTGTACATATTTTTATACAGTTGTCTTGTTGGACAGAAAAAAAAAACCTGAGAAGGAAAACATAATATAAGCAAACATTAATAGAGAGTGTGAAAATGCTATGTTGTGGTCCACACTCAGATCCCACAGGCCTCTCCCTAGGTGTGGATGGCTTTCTTCATCACTGAACAACTGGAACTGGTTTGAAATATCTCATTATTGAAGACAACCATGTCCTTCAGAATTGATCATCATATAGTTTTATTGTTGCCGTGTACAATGATCTCCCGGTGCTGCTGATTTCACTCAGCATCAGTTCATGCAAGTCTATCCAAGCCTCTCTGAAATCATGTTGTTGGTCCTTTCTTACAGAACAATAATATTACATAACATTCATATACCATAATTTATTCAGCCATTCTCCAATTGATGGGCATCCACTTAGTTTCCAGTTTCTAGCCACTACAGAAAGGGCTGTCACGAACATTTTCGCACATGGGGGTCCCTTTCCCTCCTTTAAGATCTCTCTGAGATTATAGGCCCAATAGAAACACTGCTGGGTCAAAGGGTATGGACGATGATAAATTTTTGAGGATAGTTCCAAATTGTTCTCCAGAATGGTTGGATCTGTTCATAGTTCCACCAACAATATATCAGTGTCCCAGTTTTCCCACATCCCCTCCAACATTTGTCATTATCTTTTCCTGTCATCTCAGCCAATCTGACAGTTGTGTAGTGGTATCTCAGAGTTGTCTTAATTTGCAATTCTCTGAGCAACAGTGATTTGGAGTACCTTTTCATATGACTAGAAATAGTTTTAATTTCATCATCTGAAAATTGTCTGTTCATAGCCTTTGACCATTTATCGATTAAAGAGTGTCTTGAATTCTTATAAATATGAGATAATTCTCTACATATTTTAGAAATAAGGCCTTTATCAGAACCCTTAAATGTAAAGATGATTTCCCAATTTATTGCTTCCCTCCTAATCTTGTCTGCATTAGTTTTGTTTGTATAAAAACTTTTTAACTTAATATAATCAAAATTATCTATTTGGTGTTCAATTAGGAGTTCCATTTCTTCTTTGGACACAAATTCCTTCCTTCTCCACAGGTCTAAGAGGTAAACTATCCTATGTTCCTCTAATTTGCTTATAATATTATCCATCTTTATATCTAAATCATGAACCCATTTAGATCTTATCGTGGTATGTGGTGTTAGGTGTGGGTCCAGCCCTAATTTCTTCCATACTAGTTTCCAATTTTCCCAGCAGTTTTTGTCAAATAGTGAGCACTTATCCCAAAAGCTGGGGTCTTTGGGTTTATCAAACACTAGATTGCTATAGTTATTGCCTAGTTTGTCCTGTGATCCTATCCTATTCCACTGATTGACTGCTCTATTTCTTAGCCAGTGCCAAATAGTTTTGATGACCGCTGCTTTATAATATACTTTTAGATCTGGCCCAGCAAGGCCACCCTCATCAGCCTTTTTTCCCCTTAATTCCCTGAGATTCTTGACCTTTTGTTCTTCCAAATGAATTTTACTACTATTTTTTCTAGATCTGTAAAATAATTTCTGGTGAGTTTGATTGGTATTTTACTAAATAAGTAAATTAGTTGGGGTAGTTCTGTCATTTTTATTATATTCGCTTGCCCTACCCATGAGCATTTGATGTTTTTTTCCAACTGATTAAATCTGACTTTATTTGTGTGGAAAGTGTTTTGTAGTTTGGTTGTATAGTTCATGACTGTTCCTTGGCAGATAGATTCCCAAATATTTTATACTATCAATAGTTATTTTCAATGGAATTTCTTTTTGTATCTCTTGCTGCTGAACTTTGTTGATAATATATATATAAATGCTGATGATTTATGTGGATTTATTTTGTATCCTGCAACTTTGCTAAAGTTGTGAATTGTTTCTAGGAGTTTTTTAGTTGAGTCTCTAGGGTTCTCTAAGTATACCATCATGTCATCTGCAAAGAGTGATAATTTGGTTTCCTTATTACCTACTGTAATTCCTTTAATCTCTTTTTCTTCTCTTACTGCCAAAGCTAACATTTCTAATACAATATTAAATAGTAATGGTGACAGTGGGCAGCTTTGTTTCACTCCTGATCTTATTGGGAATGGGTCTAGTTTGTCCCCATTACATATGATGCTTGCTGATGGTTTTAAATAGATGCTACTGATCATTTTAAGGAAAAGCCTACTTATTCCTATACTCTCTAGTGTTTTTTAATAGGAATGAGTGTTGGATTTTATCAAATGCTTTTTTGCATCTATTGAGATAATTATATGATTTTTGTTAGTTTGGTTATTAATATAATTAATTATGCTGATAGTTTTCCTAATATTGAAACAGTTCCTGGTATAAATCCTAATTGGTCATAGTGCATTATGGGGATGCCTTTCTGTAATCTCATTGCTAATATCTTATTTAAGATTTTTACATCAATATTCATTAGGGAAATTGGTCTATAGTTTTCTTTCTCTGTTTTCACCCTACCTGGTTTAGCTATCAGCACCATATCTGTATCATAAAAGGAATTTGGTAGTAAACCTTCTTTCCTTATTTTTTCAAACAGTTTATGTAGTATTGGAATTAATTGTTCTTTGAATGTTTAGTAGAATTCACTTGTAAATTCATTTCACCCTGGAGATTTTTTCTTAGGGAGATGATCAATAGCTTGTTCTATTTCTTTCTCTAAAGTGGGGCTATTTAAATAATTTATTTAATCTTCTGTTAACCTGGGCAATCTATATTTTTGTAGATATTCCTCCATTTCATTTAAATTATCAAATTTGTTGGCATAAAGTTGGGCAAAGTAACTCCTAATTATTGTTCTAATTTCCTCTTCATTGGTGGAAAGTTCTCTCATCATTTTTGAGACTAACAATTTGCTTTTCCTCTTTCCTTTTTCTAATCAAATTAACTAAAGGCTTATCTGTTTTGTCGTTTTTTTTTCATAAAACCAACTCAGTTTTATTTATTAATTCAATAGTTTTCTTATTTTCAATTTTATTAATCTCCCCTTTTATTTTCAGAATTTCCAATTTGGTATTTAATTGAGGGTTTTTAATCTGTTCTTTTTCTAGCTTTTTAAATAATAAGCCCAATTCATTGATCTTCTCTTTCTCTATTTTATGCAAGTAAGCATCTAGAGATATAAAATTACCCCTTATAACCACTTCAGCCGTATCCCACAAATTTTGGTATGTTGTCTCATTATTGTCATTCTCCTGGATGAAATTATTGATTGTGTGTATGATTTGCTCTTTCACCCATTCCTTCTTTAGGATTAGATTATTTAATTTCCAATTAGCTATTAGTTTATTTTCTCCTGGCCTTATATTGCATGTCATTTTTATTGCATCATGATCTGAAAAAGAAGCATTTACTGTTTCTGCTTTTCTGCATTTGATTTTGAGGTTTTTATGCCCCAACACATGGCCAATTTTTGTATATGTTCCATGAATCTCAGAGAAAAAAGTAAACTCCCTTCTGTCTCCATTCAATTTTCTCCAAAGATCTATCATACCTAACTTTTCTAACATTTTGTTTAACTCCCTACCTTCTTTCTTATTTATTTTGTGTTTTGATTTATCTAATTCAGAGAGAGCAAGGTTGAGATCCCCCATTAGTATAGTTTTGCTGGCTATTTCTTCTTGCATCTTTCTTAACTTCTCCCCTAGGAATTTGGATGTTATAGCAGTTGGTGCATATATGTTTAGTTTTGAAATTGCTTCATTATCTATGGTACCCTTTAGTAAAATATAGTTTCCTTCCTTATCTCTTTTAATTAGATCTGTCTTTGCTTTTACTTGATTTGAGATCAGAATTGCTAACCCTGCTTTTTTTTTTTTTTGTTCACCTTAAGCATAATAGATTCTGTCCCAGCCCTTTACCTTTACTCTGTATGTATCTCTATGCTTTAGATGTGTTTCTTGTAAACAACATAATGTTGGATTCTGGCTTTTAATCCAGTCTGCTATCCATGGTAATATCTCTAGTTGAGAGTCAAGTAACAGTATGTCCACCTGTGGCTCATCAAAGCAATCTAATAGACAAGATGCATGATGGTGTTAATCCAGGATTTGAATTTGACTAGTGTTGAGTGAGAGGGTGAGAAATTTAAGGGTAAAGGGCAATATAGTTGAATTGGTTAACTATAGGGATCTGAATTGAATAAAATAAGTCACCTGGCCTAGATGAACTTAAGAGATAAAATTAGGTTTGATGTAAAGAAAAATCTCCTAACAATCTGAAGTAACCTAAAGTATAATGGGCCTCCTTAGAAGTCTTTAAGCAAAGTTCAGAAGATAATGTCAGATTGGCATTAGAAAGAATTCATTTTTAGGTATGTAAATAGGTAGCTCCCAAAGATTCATTTCACTATTGAAATACTACAATGTTAATTATTATTTCAATTATTATTGAGCTACTGTTACTTACCGTTGAATAATTATAAAGAGCAGGAGATAAAAATCAGATTGGAAGAACAAATGTCCTAATCTTTAGAATATGAAATCATCGATTCAGAGGCTACTGAACTTAACTTTAAATTCAAGCAAAATTCTAGAATGTTATTATTGAAAAGATAGTGACAAAGCAGGAAGGGATCAAAAAGACCCAACAAAGCTTTATCAAAAACTGCTGCCTATATGAAAGATGATAGGACTGCTGTAAGGATCAAATAAATACTTATCATAGTGTCTGGTAATGGTTACTTAATAAGTACTTGTTTTCTTGATTTGACTAAATTCTATGTTTCTGTGACATATTACTCCCAGTTTTTAGGTAGAATGTCTTCCTGAAGAACATACCTTAAGCCATATTGTTGTGCGGCAAAATTCTGATTTTACACACATTTTGTTCTGATTCTGGTCAGACTATTTTTTTTTGATTGGTCATAAATGTTTACCAATGGAGTTTACCAACACAGTCAACATTGTGGATTCATAAATATCATCACTGCCATATTAATATTAAGGATAATAAGAATAATGATGATAGGCAATATTTATACAGCAATTTAGTTTTCAAAGGGCTTGATGAATATCAGCTCATCTGAGTCTCCTAGCATAGCTGTGAGATAGGCACTATTATTATCCCCACTTTAGACATAAGGAAAATGAGACTTTAGAGACTGGCCCAGTATCACACAGCTTATCAGTGATTTGAACTTGGGGACTCCTGAATCCAGGTCCAGAGCTCTTTTCATTGTGCCAGCCAGCACAGCTGATCATATCAGCAGATTTCAAATTCTGGCAGATCCTCCAAAGAAGAGACTTCAGCTATAAGCCCAGTGATGGACAGGATGTATGTTATCCAAACACAGACTTAGCTTGTTTCATAGCAATTTATGACCAGGAGTTTGATCACCAAATAAGGAACTTTATTTTGATCACTTCTATATGTAAACTCTCTCTTCTTTCCCTTAGGGTTATGATAGCTGTCACTAAAACAATTAACAATAGATTGTAAGTGCCTTGAGGACAAGGACCGGGTTTTGCCTTTCTTTGTATACCTAGAACTTAGTACAATACCTGGCTTATAGTTGGTGCTTAAAAAATATTTGGTAACGACTTGTGGGTGATAAACATCACAAATCTTTAACAATATTTGAAGAAGTCAAAATCCAAATTCTTCATTCAATGTAAACTTTATATCCAAGTATCTTAGGAAGTCTAATATATAGAAAAAGATAAATTTATGGTGACCCTAATGGATGTATGTGGAACAAATAAGACATTGCTTTGCATGAGCTTGTCCTTTTTGGAAATTCACAAGACTTTAATTTGGATCTCTCTTATATACTTACCATATTCTGCTTTGTTCTTTCCTTATGTGCATGTTTCTTCTTCTCTGCTAGACTGTAAGCTCTGTGAGGGCAGTAATTGTTCACAATTTATCTTTGTATCTCCTAGTCCTATCACAGTGGGTTAGCATGTAGAAAACATTCATAATTTGTTTAATGCTGTTGTTGAATATTATTTGGTGTTTTAATCAAACTAGTAGTTTGTTCTTCCTGTGTTTAAATGCATGTGTAAAAGCTGCTTTCAAAACCCAAATTAAGATCTTTAATTTAGCTGCCATATTTAACTATGAGTTGGTGAAATCATATATGGTTTTATGGAAATTCTGATGGGGAGAAGCAATGATAAATATTCTCAAAGAAATGTTTGGAGCCATGCCATTCACTCTAGGTGAGTCCAATAAATTTGCTTGAATATGGTAAATTTCCTTTTCAAAACCTCTCCAAACAAAATCTAGCCTCCCAAAAAAGTATGCTAAGTCAGAAACATTGCTTAATATATTTGATAGAAGGATGAAGAACAAAGAAATGGGGATGGGTGTAGCATATAAGACTATAGTAGGAAAACTCAGGGTTTAAAGGTCAATCACAGTTATCTGTGTTCTTGTTCTGGTTCTGCCATGGATTAATTTTATGAATTTGGACCATAAATCTTAGTTTCCACATCTTTAAAATTCATGTAATAATATCTCCCATACCTATATGGCAAGATGGTTGTTAAGAAATAATTAGTTAATGCTATAGGAACACTAGAAAACTACAATCTCTTAAATGAAATCTACCATAACTCAAAAGAGATAATTATAACTATAGATACTGGAAAAACAAAGTGGATACAAAAATGAATATTGTCCAAAGGCAGAGTTGGGTAGGAAGTTTATTAGATTAATACATTGATTTATATATCTTGATATATGTCTATCAATTACCATTGATGGATCTGTAATTAAGGAAAAAAAGGATTAAGTTAAATTGAATTCTGGAACTTAATTATATACCTGTGAAATCATAGATCTTTGACATATTTACTGTGTTGCTATGAATTATAGAAAACAAAAGCCTTGGAAGAATTACAATGATAAAGGCAGAAGAAAAATGTGGTAGGTGTAAACAGGCCACAGCATGTTATCAACAATGAGTTGTACATGAGAATTGGCACCAAAATCAACACAGAAAATAGATATGACTGGAAAAGAATCACATATCAAGAGTGAGAGACAACAGATGGACAACCAAAGTGGTATAATGATACTACTATTATCAAGGAGACCTAGAACTTAAATCCCATTTCAGATCCTTGGTCTTATGTGACCCTAGGCAAATCACTCAACCTGAGCCAAAATTCCTTCATCTGTAAAACAAAGATAAATGGTGTCTTCCACAAAGGATGAATGTGAAGCTGAAACAAGATAATATATGCAATGTGCTTTGCAAACCTTGAAGTTCTATATAAATATGAGATATTATTATTTATTATACAAAAAAATAAGTGCCCACAGAACATTGGTTAGTTTGACAATCTATGGAAAATTTGTAGGAAAGCTTGAGCAAAAGTTACATGAGAAAAAAAGACATGGAGGAGCTATATTTGCAAACTTTAATTGATGGTTCTTCTCCAAGGCTTTGTCCCAGAACCCCTTTCCTTTCTTGCTACATTTTCTCACCTGGTAACCTTATCAGCAACTGTAGGGTTATTTTTTTTTTTCTAATCTCTGGGAAAATAACTACCAGATCTACATTTGTAGTCCTAGTTTCTTAACTGGATGCTAGTCCCCCATCACCAAGTACCTACTGAACATTTCAGATTAGATGTTCCATAGACATCTCAAGTTTGGCATGTCCAATATTACCTTCCTCCTCAAACTTAACCATGTTCCTAAATTCCCTATTTCTGGTAAGGGCACTAAAATATCAGTATTCTAGTGAATACTAGACTCACAACTTGGGTATCATCTTTAGCTTCTCACTCTCCCATCACATATCCAATCTGTGGCCAAATCTTGCCATTTCCTCCATACTATTCCTTTTTCAGCCACCACTTTGGTTCTTGGCTTTTATCATCTCTCGTTTGGGGTATTATGATAGCCCTTTCATTGGTCACTCTGTTTCAAATCTCTCTACTCTAATCCATTCCAAAATAATTTTCCTTATGCTTATGTCTGACAAAGTCACTCTCCAACTCAATTAACTCCACTGACTCCCTATTGCTTCTAGGATAGATTAGGAACTTCCTTGTTTGATTTTTAAATTCCTTTGTTTCAACCTTAATTAATCACAAAAAGAAAGCATTCTAGCTTTTTACATTGACTTTCCAAGCAATTAATTTTAACTCATTTTAATGTTATATTCAACTTCCAAACTAGTTATATTTTCTGTAGATTCATGAGGGAGATGCCTATTTGAAATAAGTAATATCAACAAAAAAAAACATTAGTACCATCTATGCAGCATGAAAATATATCAAATTTTGTAGAATACTTATGGCAGCTATGAGTTAGAAGAAAGAATGCCATATTTTGTGTTAAGAAAATGTGAATTCTGATTCTGACCCATTTTATTCTCTCTGGGTTTTATTTTTCCCCATATGAAAAATAAATATAATTATACATATTCTACCTACCTTGATCTCTCAGTGAATCAGTAAAGTTCTTAAAATGTTTTAATAGAAACTGACAATTCAATAACAGCCTATGTTCAAATTTCATAGCTGCCACCTATTGTGTGACTTTGGGCAAGATACTTAACCTCTTTGACCACTGTTTACTCATTTTTTTTATTATCAAGTGAGGGTATTGGACTAGATGGCCTCTAATTTTCCTTCTACCTCTAAATCTGTAATCAATGATTCTACAAATCACAGTATTTGTCAACTTGAATTGGTGGAAGGAGTTTCAAAATTGGTCATTCCCACACTGATGAAACCACTAATATAAGTATAATGCCCTGTAGATAAATGCTATCATGTTCCTCAATAATAAATGCATTCAATTAATGAAAATTGACTTTATTATTAGACAAGTGGGAAGCCAATTATGTGCTGGGTCCACTGTACTAGATAGCACCAAGATTTCAAATGTTCTTATCTCCTTTGAAATAAACTCGAAGTCTCTATTAGCCTCTGAGAATAAAATGGGATAAATTGATTGGAAGCTTAAAAATATGAAAGTTGTCGTTTCAAGGATGTTTTCTAATTAGTTTATAAAAGTAGAAAGAGTTATGTATTTCTTGAATTAGAATTTCCATAGCTCACTATAATACAAAATGGCACTTATTTTGAGGGCAAAGTGGACCACAGTCCATAGCCCATGTTGTCTCACACTGAACATGTTGAAACATTTTAGAGACATTGATGGCTTATTTCCATCAGTTTGTGATTCACTTCTGGGTTACTGTGAGCTGAGTAGATGTAATCAACAATGATAAAGGGTCAGATGGCACAGGCAGGGCATTCCATCAAAATTCTTTTCAAAGAGAAAATAGCTGACTTTTAAAAAAAATTTCTTTTATATGTAAGTTTAATCTCTGGAACAGAGAAGTTGTTGGTAGTGTTTTTTATATTCAAAGATTGTTCAGAAAGAAAACATGTGCTATTACCAATTCAATTCTACAAATAATTTGTTAACAATGTTCATAGGTTTGGAAAACATATAATGCACAAGGTACAATAATGTCTAGGTTCTGAAATAAACAAATATGTGACAATCTCTGAACTCATGGGGCTTAACATTCCTTCCAGGTGTAACATGTCCTTCTTTCAGTCATTTTGCTTATATCTCACTCTTCATGACCCCATTTGGGTTTTCTTGGCAAATATACCAGAGACATTTCCTTCTCCAGGTCATTTTACAGATGAAGAAACTGAAGCAAGCAGGGATAGGTTTCTTACTCACAACCACATTTCTAGTAAGTATCTGAGGTCTTCAATGCAGATCTTCCCGACTCCAGACATAGCACAACATATTTACCATTAAGTAAATTCAAAACACATGCAAATGTATTTCATAAGAAAAAAGAACATTAACATCTTAGATAATCATAAAAGGCCTCAACTAGAAAATAGAAACTCAGGATTCTAAATAGTGATGATGATGAGGGAGGGAGTTCCAGGAGAGGGGAATCATTTAAACAAAGGTACAGGAAAGGGAGATAATCATTAGATCAGTTTGACTGGAACGATGAATATGTGAAAAGGAATAATAATAAATATTACTGTAAAAGTAGGAGGAAAGCAGAATGGGGAGAGTTTTTAAACCAGGATGAGTAATTTGTATCTTATATTTTATTCTAGTGACAGAACAATAATGGAAGATTTTTGAGTAGAAAAGTGGCATGGTCAGTTCTATGGTTGGATTTGAGAGTATGTGGGGGAAGATCAGACTTGTGATCTTATTGGTATAGGGAAACTTCTGGTGAACAATTCCTCTTTCTAAAAAAAATTCTACTTAGTAGTATTTTAGTTTTGTTTGTTTTTTTCCAAAATAGTTTGCAACATTCATCTTTGTAAGATTTTGTGCTTCAAAAATTTTTCCCCTCTCTTCTTTTCCTCCTCCCTAAGACAGCAAAGAATATGATATAGGTTATATATGCAAAGTCATACTAAACATATTTCCAAATTAGCAATGTTGTGAAAGAAGATTCAGAACAAAATGGAAAAAACACAAGAAAGAAGAAAACAAAAGCGAAAGAAGTGAGAATCTTATGCTTTGACCTGCATATGCCATAGATCATTCTTTGAACATGGTTAACATTTTCCACCATGTGTCCCTTGCAATTGTTTTGTATCATTGTATTGCTGAGAAGAACTATGTCTGTCATAGTTGATTATTGCACAATGTTGTTGTTACTATGTACAATGGTCTCTTGGTTCTGCTTACTTCACTCAGCATCAGTTTATGTTATGTCTTGACATTACATTGACATGTCTTGACAGATTTTTCTGAAATCTTCCTGCTCATTATTTCTTAAAGAACAATAGCACTCCATTACATCCAGATACCATAACCTGTTCAACCATTCCCCAACTGATAGAAAATCCCTCAATTTCCAATTTTTTACTACCACGAAAAGATGTGCTATAAATACATTTGTACAGGGAGTCATTTTTCCTTTTTTAAAATCTCTTTGGGATAGAAAGCCAGTAGTGGTATTTCTAGATCAAAAGATGTGCAGTTTTATAGTTCTTTAGGCATAATTTCAAATTGGTCTCCAGAATAGTTTTGTTAGTTCACAACTCCACCGACAAATCATTAATGTCCAATTTTCACACATTTTGTCCAACATTTGCCATTTTCTTTTTCTGTCATATTAGTCAATCTGATAGGTGTGAAGTGGGTACCTCAGAGTTGCTTTAATTTGCATTTCTTTACTCAAAGGTGATTTAGAGAATTTTTTATATGACTATAAGTATCTAGTAAAACTGCTTGCTCATATCCTTTGACCATTTATCAATTGGGCAATTACTTAAATTCTTATAAATTTGATTCTGTCCTGTGTATATTTTATAAATGAGGCCTTTATGAGAAATACTAGAGGTAAAAATTGTTTCCCAGCTTTCTGCTTTCCTTCTAATCTTGTTTGCATTGGTTTGTTTATGCAAAAACCTTTTAATTTAATGTAATTAAAATTATCTATTTTGTATTTCATAAAATTCTCTATTTCTTGTTTGGTATTAAATTCTTCTTTTCTCCATAGATCTGACAGGTGAACTACTCCTTACTCTCTTAATTTGCTTATGCTATCACCTTTTATATTCAAATCATATACCCATTTAAAACTTATTTTGGTATAGAATGTGAGATATATGTCTATGCCTAGTTTCTGCCATACTATTTTCCAGTTTTCATAGCATTTTTTGTCAAATAGTGAATTTTTAATTCCAAAGAATTCTTTGGGTTTATCAACAATAGTTTTCTGTACTCATTTATTACTATGTCTTGTGTACCTAATCTATTCCACTGATGCTTCACTCTGTTTCTTAGTGAGTACCAAATAGTTTTGATGATTGCCACTTTATAATGTTGTTTTAGATTTGCTACAAGTAGGCTACCTCTTTTGCATTTTTCATTAATTCATTTGATATTTTAAACTTTTTGTTCTTCCATATAAATTTGTTATCATTTTAGCTATATAAAATATTTTCATAGTTTGGTATGGTATTGAATAAGTAAATTAATTTAGATGGAATTGTCATTTTAATTATATTAGCTCAGCCCACCCATGAGAAATTGATATTTTTCTAGTTGTTTAGATATGACTTTATTTATGTGAATAGTATTTTGGAATTGTGTGATAATTCCTGGGTTTGTCTTGACAGAAAGACTCCCAAATATTTTATAATCTACAATTATTTTAAAGAAAATTTCTGTTTCTCTTGCTAAAGTGCTTTGTAATATATAGAAATGCGGATAATTTATGTGGGTTTATTTTTTATCCTGCAACTTTGCGAGAGTTGTTAATTGTTTCAAATAGTTTTATAGTTTATTTTCTAAGATTTTCTAAATATCCCATTATATTATCAGCAGAGAATAATGGTTTTGTTTCCTCATTGCCTATTCTAAATTCTCCAATTTCTTTTTTTTTCTCTTTTTGCTAAAACTAACATTTCAAGTACAATATTGAACAATAATGGTGATAGTGGGCATTCTTTTTTTACCCCTGATCTTATTGAAAATGCTTCTAGCCCATAATGCTTGGTTATAGTTTTAGTTAGATAGCTTATCATTTTAAGAACAACTCCATTCATTCCTATGCTTTCTAATGTTTTTAATAGGAATGAGTGCTATATTTTGCCAAAAGCTTTTTTTCTGCATCTAAGGAAGATAATCATATGATATCTGTTAGTTTTGTTATTAATATGATCAATTATACAAAAGTTTTCCTAACACTGAACCAACCCTACCTTCCTGATATAAATCTAACTTGTACTATCCCTGTGATAAATTACTATAATCTCTTTGCTAATATTTTATTTAAATTTTTGCATCAATATTAGCAAAATTGGTCTATAATTCCCTTTCTTTGTTTTGGCTTTTCCTGTGTTAGGTATCAGAATCAACTTTCTATCATAAAAAATTGTTAGGACTTCTTCACCTATTTTTCTAAATAGTTTATGTAGTACTGGAATTAACTGTTGTGTAAAGGTTTAGTAAAATTAACCTGTACTTTTATCTGGTCCTGGAAATTTTTTCTTAGGGAGTTCACTGATGCCTTCTTCCTTATTCAACTTTCTCTAAAATGGAGCTATGCATTATATTTCCTCTTCTGCTGGAAATCTGGACAATTTGTATTTTTTTGTAAATGTTCGTCAATTCCATATAGATTGTCAGATTTATAGGCACATAGTTGGTCAAATTAGCCCCTAATTACTGCCTTGATATCCCCTTCATTGGTGGTAATTCACCATTTTCATTTTTGATATTGATGATTTTATTTTCTTCTTTTTTCTAATCAATTATTCAAAGGTTTGTCTGTTTTTATTATTTTTTCCACAAAATCAGATCTTAGTCATATTTCTTAGTTCAATAATTTCCTTACTTACAATTTTATTAATTACTTCTTTGATTTTCAAAATTTCTACTTTGGTATTTAATTAGAGATTTTTAATTTCTTCTTTTCTAGCTTTTTTTAGTTGAATGACCTTTTTTTTTCCATTTTATTCATGTAAACATTTAGAGATATAAAATTTCTCCTAAGAACTGTCTTGACTGTACACCAAAAGTTTTGGTATGTTGCTTCAATATTGTTTTTATGATTTGTTGTTTGACCCACTCATTCTTTATTAGTTAGTTTTATTTATTATTATTATTTTGCTTTCAATTGATTTTTAGTTTACCTTTCCATGACCCTCTAATACAAGTAATTTTTTATTGCAAAATGATTTGAAAAGGATGCATTTAATATTCCTGTCTTTCTGCAATTAATTGAAATTTTTTTTTGCTCTAATACATGGTCAATTTTTGTGCAGTTGCCACTGAGCAAAAGGTATATTTGTTTCTATCTCTATTCAATTTTTTTCAGAGGCCTATCATATTTAACTCTTCTAAAATTCTATTTCCCTCCTTACCTTCTATCTTATTTATTTGTGGTCAGATTTATCTACTTCTGAGAGGAAGAGGTTGAAATCTCCCATTAGTATAGTTTTGCTGTCTATTTCTGTCTGTAACTCACTTAATTGTTACTTTAAAAATTTGGATGTTATATCACTTGGTGAATATCTGTTTAGTATTGATATTACTTCAGAACTATTTTAGCAATATTCAATTTCTTTCCTTATCTCTTTAAATTAGATTTACTTTTCCTTTTGCATTGTTTGAAATCAGGATTGGTATTCATTCTTTTTTTTTTTTTAACTTCAGTTGAAGTATAATATATTCTGCTCCAAAATTTGACCTTTAGTTTGTATCTCTCTATTGAAAATGTGTTTCTTATTTTAAAAAATATTATGGCTTTTAATCCACTCTGCTATCCACTGCTGGTTTGGGAGAGAGTTAATCCCATTTACATTCAATATTATGATCACTAAATCATCAGCATTTTACATATTACCAACAAAGTTCGGCAGCAAAAGATACAAAAAGAAATTCCATTCAAAATAACAGATGATAGGATAAAATATTTGGGAATCAACCTGCCAAGGAAAAGTCAGGAACTATACGAACTAAACAACAAAACACTTGCCACACAAATAAAATCAGACCTAGTCATTTGGAAAAACATTAAATGCTCATGGGTAGGCCAAGCAAATATAATAAAAATGACAATACTACCCAAACTAATTTACTTATTTAGTGTCATACCAATCAAACTCCCAAGAAATTATTTTACAATTCTAGAAAAAACAGTAGCAAAGTTCATTTGGAAGAACAAAAGGTAAAGAGTTTCAAGGGAATTAATGAAAAAAAAAAGGCTGATGAAGGTGGTCTTGTTGTACCAGATCTAAAACTATATTATAAAGCAGCAGTCATCAAAACCATTTGATACTGGCTATGAAATAGAGTAGTCAATCAGTGGCATAGGTTAGAATCACAGGACAAACTAGGCAATAACTATAGCAATTTAGTCTTTGATATACCCAAAGACCCCAGCTTCTGGGATAAGTACTCATTATTTGACAAAACTGCTGGGAAAATTGGAAACTAGTGTGGAAGAAATTAGGGCTTGACCCACACCTAACACCACATACCAATCTAAGATCTAAATGGGTTCATGATCTGGATATAATGAGTGATATTATAAGTAAATTAGAGGAACATATTATAGTTTACCTCTCAGGCCTGTGGAGATGGAATAAATTTATGTCCAAAGAAGAACTGGAACGCTTAATTGAACACCAGATAGATAAATTTGACTATATTAAGTTAAAAGGTTTTTGTACAAACAAAACCAATGCAGTCAAGATTAGGAGGGAAGCAATAAATTGGGAAAGCATATTTACATTTAAGGGTTTTGTTAAAGGCCTCACTTCTAAAATATATAGAAAATTGTCTCATATTTATAAGAATTCAAGCCATTCTCCAATCGATAAATGGTCAAACGATATGAATAGACAATTTTCAGAGGATGAAATTAAAACTATTTGTATTCATATGAAAAGATGCTCCAAATCACTATTGATCAGAGAAATGCAAATTAAGACAACCACTGCACACCTGTCAGATTGGCTAGAATGATAGGAAAAGATAATAACGAATGTTGGAGGGGATGTGGGAAGGCTGGGACACTGATGCATTGTTGGTGGAACTGTGAATGGATCCAGCCATTCTGGAGAGCAATCTGGAACTATGCTCAAAAAGTTATCAAACTGTGCATACCCTTTGACCCAGCAGTGTTTCTATTGGGCTTATATCCCAAAGAAATCATAAAGGAAGGAAAGGGCCCCACATGTGCAAGAATGTTTGTGGCAGCCCTTTTTGTAGTGGCTAGAAACTGGAAACTGAAGGGATGCCCATCAATTGGAGAGTGGCTGAATAAATTATGGTATATGAATGTTATGGAATATTATTGCTCTGTAAGAAACGACCAGCAGGATGATTTCAGAGAGGCCTGGAGGGACTTGCATGAACTGATGCTGAGTGAAATGAGCAGAACCAGGAGATCATCATACACAGCAACAACAGTATTACATGATGATCAATTCTGATGGACATGGCTCTCTTCAACAATGAAATGTTTCAAACCAGTTCCAATTGTTCAGTGAAGAAAGCCATGTACACCCAGAGAGAGGGATGTGAAATGTGGACCACAACATAACATTTTCATGCTCTCTATTGATGTTTGCTTGTATTGTGTTTCCTTTCTCTGATTTTTCTTTCTTGTAGATACGATTTTTCTTGCACAAAAATGATGTGTGGAAATATGTATACATATATTCGAGTTGCCAAGTATTTTAACATAATTAACATGTAGTGGATACCCTGCCATCTAGGGGAGGGGAGACTAGGGGGGAAAATTTGTAACAGTAAGCTTTGTAAGGATTAATGTTGAAGAATTACCCATACATATGTTTTGCAAATAAAAAGTTTTAATTAAAAAAATTATGATCACTAATTGCATTTGCCTTCATGCTGTTTCCCTCCATTCACATTTCTCCCTCTCTTTTCACCTTGTCCCTCCTCACCAGTGTTTTATTTCTGACCACCACTTTCTTCAACCTCTCCTCTCTTATGTCTCTAACTCCCTTTACTTTTTCCTTATACGCTAAAATAAATTCCTATATCCATCTGACTATGTATTATTTCTCCCTTGATCCAAATCTAATGAGGGTAAGATTACAAATGTAGTATTAAGGACATGCTAGAGAAATGATAGAAATTTTATTTTATTTCCCATAGGCACCTTCCCTATAGTTTATATACATGCCTGGAGCACTGAGAAATTAAGTGACTTTCTAAAGATCATGTAGGCTGTGTGTATTTGAGTTAGGACTTGAACTAAAGGCTTTCCTGATTTCAGCATCAGAGTTCTATTTATTATACCACATGGCCATTAGCCCACTGTAGCAATGAAAGACTTTAACTCTGAATATCTGCTGGAGTTTTTGCTATGCTGAAAGCAGAACAATTGAAAAATTATTCTCCTGACTTTAATGAAAACATTATTCTTAAAAGTATGAAGGAACCCATAAAAGGAATTGCTATTCTGACCTTGATTCTGATCAACAAAGTGAAAAGGGTTTCCAGAGAAATTATGATATCCTTCAGTGAACTGACAATTGTATTTAGACTTCATGATAGAAAAAAAATTAATGTATAGAGAAAATATTTTTTTAATCATTCAGAGCAAAGAAAGCCTCACATTGTCTAAATTTCTACAAAAGGTAGAAAGTTCAGGAATTGGGAGGGAGATGTGCTCAAAAATAAAATTCTGAAGATGTCAACACAACTTTTTCTAATGAAAAAGAAAAGGATATTATCTATATAGACCAATGTGGATGCACAGGGAACTTGCAGAAGTTAGATTTTTAAGAAAGAAAGCACACATTAATAGAAAACGGAATCAATGGCAGAATGAATACACAAGCATGGCAAATACTTTAAGAAACACTCAGGAAAACAAAAGCTCAAATGATATGAGGCTGGCAAGGAATTCTAAGTAAAAAAATAGCACTTGCTTTAAACAATTTAGGGAGGAGGCAAGAGGAAGATGGAAAAAGGATAGGACCATTCCTTAGGGGTAGATGAGATAATGATCACAAATGAAAAAGAAAAAGAACTTATCAAATCCTATTTTGATTCTGCTTTCTCAGCCAACAGAAATTATCCTTGAACCAGGAAAAAATAGAACAAGCATGGTTAACAGGCAACATTCTAGAATGAGTTATTGGAGGGATGGTTTATGAGAAAGTAGAAAAGGAAGCAATGCTCTCTAAGAACCAGCATGATTTCATTAAGAATTAGTCATACCAGATTAAATTCATATTTCCTTTGTTTAGCAAGGTTAGTAGATGGCTTGATAAAGAGTCTATTCTGAACACCATAAGCCTGCATTTCAGTAGAGCATTTGACAAAGTTTCTCATTTCTGTCCTGGCACACAAAGAAAGATATTGACTAGTTTTGACACAATGAGATAGATTATGAACTCTAAATGATTGGAGCCAAAAAGAAGTAATTGATGGATATTTTGGCAATTTTAGCTCTGTCATTTTTATCAATGCATAAATTCCATGTTTATTAAATTCATAAATGGCATGAACATGAGAAGATGTGCCAGAGATAAGACTTGAACCCAAATTCCCCTTATCACAAGGCTAGATTTCTAATTGTTTCTTCATGTTATCTCTCACATATTTTATTTCAGTTGATTTTGGAAGTATTCAGTGTTAAAACAGATCTTAATATAGGTTTTTGTTTTGTTTTGTTTATTTTTGAAGACTCCTTCCAAAACCTCTTGTGATTTGCCAGAAGTATTTTCCTTTTTCAATTCTTCAAGTGACATGTAAATTCATTACTGTGGTTAGTTCTACTGATACAAATAAAGGCTTAGTTTCATGAGTTGCCATGGCCAAAAGGAATCTTCCCTTGGTAGTTAAATCTCTAGGGCTGAGCTTTTCTAAACTTAGCTGGGCTAATTTTCTTGAAATGATTTGCTGCCAAGCTCCTACTTGACACTTTTCCAGTGTGGTAGGATTTGCCACTGCCTGTATTTTACTAGCATAGTCTAAAAGAATTCAGGGTCACCCCCATGACACAATGAAACATTAAAAACATACTTCAATGAAGTCACTTTATTTTTTTTAAATTTGCACCCTACCAAGTTTCCAGAGAACTTGAAGTCTTTGACATCTTATTAAAGAGATTGACATATCAGCAATGCATATGCTCTCCAATTTAAAAAATGCTGTTTTTCAATATTACTCCAGGTAAATATTGTACCCAAATAGGCAGAACTCTAAGCCAAGGATAGTCACTCTTACTACATGAGATCCATATTGATTTTAACCATTCCCCCATATCCCAGTTACTAGTTTTTTCTCTCCTAAATTACTTTATATTTATATTGCATATGTTTTATTTTTTTCTATCTTTGGATAAAGTTTGTCTTGAGTAGAATGCAAGATACTTGCTGACAGGAACAGTTATATTTTTGTTTTTGCATTCCCCAATTTGGAATCCCTAATAGGAATTTTATAAATATTCATCGATTAAGTGATTGTTGAAAGAATGAATGAATGGATACATGTGATATCTTCAGTCCTTATATGATTGAAATTCTGACTTCTCCTCTATGCTTCCATAGAAAGAATACTCCAGTTGATATTATTACAGATAAAAATTTTTTTAAAAATATGTTTTAGGGTCTAATATATTATAAGTTCCTTGAAGACAGAGACTCACATTTTTTAAATTTATATTCCCAGCAATGACTATACTGTCTGGCATATAGTAGGTACTCAAAAGTGCTTGTTGAGTGGTATCTATGTCATATACATAATTTTATTACTAATTGTTTCTTCACACTGTCATCTATTTTATTTCATTTTATGCTTGCAATATTTGACTTTGGAAGTATCAGCGTTAGGATAAATCTTAATATAGGATTTTGTTTTGTTTTGTTTATTTTTGGAGACTCCTTCTAAAACTCCTTATGATTTGCCAGGAGGATTTTCCTTCTTCAATTCTTCAAGTGACTTGTAAATTCATCACTGTAATTATTCCCATTGATACAAATAAAAGGATGGTTTCCTGAGTTGCCATACTCAAAATTATTGGTATAGGAAATTCTCAGGCGAGAAATCTCCCTCTATCAATATAACATGGCATCTCCTATACAATGGAGAGAGGTGCCTGGCACCTTCATAGGTGAAGGAACTTGAACTGATTCCTAGTGCTAGCATGTGTCAGTTGCAAGAGTTGAATCTACCTGTGCCTGCTTTCAAGGCTGTTGCTAAACTTGTATAATTATCATGGGATTATTCAAGGTCATATAGGGAGTATGCAGTATAACCCAGGTTCCCTGACCCAAAATTTATTATTCTTTCCATTATATCATATTGCCTCATCTATTTTGGTTCCCATTTTCTGGTGGTAAGCGCCTAAGTAGCCAGATCATATTTTAGTTTTATTTTTGAATGGTGCCTCATTCTACATCATACAAGCAAAAATAATTTTTTGGGGGGAGTATGAGGTTAAATGACTTGCCCAGTATCTAATAAGTATTCTCAGGTTCTCCTATCTCCAGATCTGTCCTCGACCTACTGTACAACCTAGCTACCCCAAAAAGAAATTTTTAAAAATTGCTGTTAATGACTATGTGAATTAAATCCAGATCCTATAAAACTGAGGACTGAATGAGCTGAGCAGAAAGGTCAAAGTCTTAGTAAGGCCTCCAAAAAAAATCCACATAGTTGAATAAGTACTTTATGTTCTTTTTCCTTTTGATTGTAAATAGTTGAGAAAAAGAGGCTCTCCTCCCCCTTCTGCTCTTCTTCCTCCTCCTCCTGACCTTCCTTCTTTTTCTCCTCCTCTTCTTCCTCTTCTTCCCCCACATCTAAAGCAGATTTCCTGAAAGACCTTCTGGTTCAGTTCTCCTTCCCTTGGCAGGGCAGACTGTCTGCTGAGCCAGTCAGCTGTCTCCTTGAGATTCACTGCCAGGTGGACAGCTTTGATGGCAAGGAGGTGGCTTTCCGCCCAGTTAAGCCGCTTTCCAGCCCCCAGCCATAAAGATGAGCTCCTGGCCCTCCTTCCTCCTGTAGGATACTGCAGACATATTGCATGCCCTTAGAAGGATGGCCTCCCTGTGGAGCTGATTACTGAGCTGAGCACAGCCCCTTACTTACTGCTCTCCTCTCAGAGAATTTAGGAGCCTAACTTTGACCTGCTCCTTTGTGTCAGCCATTCTCAGGGAAGGGAGCCCTAGGAGTAGTTAGCATGATTGAGGGTCAAGGAACCAGAGAGTAAAGAAAGATTTTACTACAGACCCCACAGATCCCATCTTTAATGGCTTGCCAGGCAGTCTATGGCACTGTTCTCATTGGGAAATGTTTATTTCCAAAGAAAGAGGCAAACAGATGTCTCCAAAATCTTAATCATAGTGCATAATCTCTCACCAACGCACCAAGCCCAGATTTCCAGTGGCCACAGTGGGGGTGACTGGCCCAAACTACAAATTCAGGATTTCCCATACTGATGCCTTTGTTTCCTCTCCCAACACCTTCTCATTCCTCTTTCCCTGATTTTTCTCTTTCTTTTGATATCACTACTAACCACCTACCCTTGAGGGCTATTTTTGACTCCTTCATTCTCCTCTACATCAAACTAGTTACCAAAGGTTACTGATTTACCTTTATATTATCTCTTGTTTATGATTATTCATTTCCACTTTCACTGAAGTCACCTTAATTCAGACCTTTACCTCTTTAAATTCTGTTTCTAAAAATGTGGTTCACAACCCCATATGGAATTTGTAACTAGATGTGGAGGTCATGAAATGATGACTTATTATTAGTAAATGTTTGATTTGTTTACCTACTTAATATAGACCTATATACCTGAGGTCACACAAAAAAATTCTCCGATGAAAAGGGATTGCGCAGTGGAAAAAGGCTAAGAAGTCCTATTAATCCACCTTCATAATAGTCACTAGCAAGAAATAATAAAAGGTGGAGTCTGGAATCAGAAAGATATGAGTTAAATACAGCCTCAGACATTTATGAGCTAAGCAACTCTGAATCATTTAACTTTACTCTGCCTCAGTTTCCTCAACTGCAATGTGAAGTTAATAACAGCACCTACTTCTTAGAGTTTTTATGAGGATCAAACAAGATAAGTTCTTAATAAATGTATCTCTCTTGACTCCTATATTTTCTGTCTCCAAGTCATGCATCAATAATCTTTCCAGCTTTTCACTGTGTTGACATCACTCAAAAAACTTTGGAGGCTACCCTGATATTAGTACTGTGGACCTTCCACAATGTAATTTTAAATTAGTTTTCTAGCTTACTCTCAGACTGTCCCCTTCTTGTATTTCTTCCATCCTCATTTTTATAATCACTCACTTTATCTACCTCCCATCTCTATTCAACAAAGTCCCACTCTTCCTTTTTTCTTCAAGGTATATTTTAACCTTAACCTCTTTCAAAAGGCAGTCCACAAACATTAATAAAGCCATTACTTTGTTCCAAGCACTGTACTAAGTGCTGAGGAAACTAAGAAAGGCTTGTCTTTGTGAGGATCCATTTGGTTGCTGCCCTCAAGGAACTTTTATTCTAATGGGGAAAAAATACAAAAAGTCTTTGTACATTAAAGATATATACAGAGACACTACGGAAGGCAGACTTGGAGGGAAAGCATTAGTAGTGATGGGATGGGGAAGGGGGAGCAATGATAAAAGCCTCTCCACAGAAAATGAGCCATGACCTGAATCTCAAAAGAGACCAAAGGAGTCAGAAGGTAAAAATAAGAAGGGAGAGATATCCAGGGATAGCCAGTGAAAAAAAAGCATGGAATCAGGATATAGAGTGAACTATTTAAGGAAGAGAAAAATACAGGTATTACTAGAGAGAAGCAAAGCATTAGAAGAATGGAAAAAATAGGGAGAAAAAAGGCAAAATTGTGAAGGATTTTAAATGTCTAATAGAATCTTAATTTGATTCTGATAATAGCTTATTGATTCTGGAGTTTAATAAGTAGGAGGCAACATGATCAGAACAATAATTTTAGGAAAATCATTCTGGCTGTTGAGAGGAATATGGGATTGGAGTGGGAAGATGTGGCTGCGAAGACAACCAGAAGGCTGTATCACAATAATCCAGGTGTGAGGTAAAGAAACCCTGCACCACAATGCTGACTGCACGAATGGAGAGATGGGGTATATATGAGAGATGCCATTAAGGTAAAAATGACAAAACTTGGCTCTAGATTGGCTGTATAGAGGAAGTGTAAAAGATGAGTGAAAGCTTCCACATCAATAGGAAAGTTTGGAAGAAGGGAAAATTTGAAGAAAAAGATAAAAAATTCTGTTTTGAACATATTAGGTTCGAGATGCTTAAGGAATCTAGTTTGAGTTGTCCAAAAAAAAATAACTATGGTATGTAAGTCTAGATCTCAAGAGAGAGTTTTAGAGTGGATATGTAGATTTGGGGATTGTCTGCCTAGAAATTATCCTTGAATTCATAGGAACTGAAGACAGCACTGAGGAGAGTACAGAAGAAAGAAATCAGAGCTTTGGGGAACATTCATGATTAGTGGGCATGACTTGGATGAACAAGTATCAAAGGAGATTGAGAATGAGCTGCCAAGCAAATAAGAGGGGAACCAGGAGAGGAGGGGGAGTCATGAAAACTTAAATATGAGGAGTCATCCAGGTTAAAAGGATGATCAGTTGCAAAGGATACAGAGAGGACAAGCAAATGAGGATTGAGAAACACCTTTCCTTCAGCCCCTCCTAGTCTCACCTTCATTTTGCTTAGAGTTCATCTTTGTCCTTATTTCATCTTCTCTTATATGATAGCTATTTGTGTACCTATCTCCAGCTCTTTGAGAGGAATGTCCATGATCCACCTATCATGGTATTCCCAGACCAACCCTTCAGATGGAGTAGACATTTCTTAGGTGTTTGTTGAATTAAATTGAGTGAATGAATAGATGAAAGAATGATAAAGTATTTGTTAAGCACAAGCAATATGCAAAGCACAGAATAGAAAAATGCAAAAAGTAAAGACAATTCTTTCCTTCATGGATATTATATTCTAACAGGAGAGACAATATACATAGAGCAATGGTGACCAACAAGAGACATTTTGAAGCAGAGAGGATAAATGAGGCCATAGGATAAAGGGAAGGGAAAAGAAATAATCATTGCATAGTAGCTACAATGTGCCAATTATTAAGCTAAGTACTTTACAAATATTGTCTCATTTAATCCTCGAAATAACCTGAAAGTTAGGTGTTGTCATCATTCCCATGTTACACTTGAAGGAACTGAGGCACATAAAGGTGAAGTGACTTATCTGAAGTCACACAGCTAATAAATGTCTGAGAATGGATTTAAATTCAGGTCTTCCTGACTTCAGTTAGCTCCAATGACTGCACTACTTAGCAGCCTATGTATCATAAGGTATATACCTTATCCAGCTATAATGACAGAGTTGATGTGATTATAGCTCATTGTTCATGGGGAAGAAAGAAAAGGTATTCAGGAGATAAATCAGATGGTGAGGCTATTTAAAGAGATGACCAGAGAGCAGGGAATGAAGTTAAACATGACCAGTGGGACTTGCCAGAAATAGTGATCTGGAGAATGAGTCCATAGGATGGTAAGAAAATTGCCAACATCATAGAAGAGATAATCAGAGAATGAGAAATGAAGTGAAAAATGAAACTAAAGAAAAGAAAAAAACCTAAAATTTCTGAGTGAAATTATGAAATTGTCACCATCTTGGTAAGGCTATAAAAATTAGTATTCTAATTAAATAGGTGTATCTCTGTACATCACCTGCCATTACAGAACCTTGGGCAAGTTGAGTATGTGCCTTTCTAGGAAAGCAGCAACTATACTGGAAAAAGTGTTAGATTTGGAATAAGAAAAAATCTGGCTTCAAAACCTGACATTTAATACTTGTATGATGACAGATATATCATTTAGCCTCTTTGAAATCTCATTTGTCCCATAGGTAGGATGGGGATTATATGACTTACCTTGTAGAATGGTGAGGATCAAATAAGATAATGATATATTATGTAAAAGTATCCTAACTTATTATCAAGCACCCTTTTGTAGAATTGTTAATTTTACCAATACTTTTTAAGTGTCTTCAATTGTGCTGAGCCTACTTCTAATACTGCCAGGAATCCTTGCTCCTTAAAAATCAGAATTCCAAGGAATAAGGATCTTAAAATCTGCGGAAGTAACAGAGTTTACAGGCCAAAAAGGTCCTAAGAGATCATCTCGTTTCTGGTCCAACTCTCTCATTTTCTGGATGTGGAGAATTGAATCCAGAGAGATTAAACACTTGCCCAAAGTCACTCTTTTAATGAAAAAGTCAGGCCCAGAACCAGATGTCCTGACTCCCAGGACAGGACTTTTTTCCACGACACTGAACTGGTGCTAAAGGACACATACATGAAGTTAGGAGAAGAGTTGAATTGCTAGTTCTCTTACTTTCTTAGCTCCTGCATGGCTACTGACTCTCTGGATGCCTTTCCCATGGACTGCCACCATCAGAAGCAGCATGAGCCAGTGAACCAAACAGAGAGTAGACAAGAACTCTAAATTTTAATCTCTGCTTGGTTACAATCTCACAGTGTGACCGTGAACAAATTACTTAACCTCAGCTGTGGGTACAGGCTTCCCTACATCTGTAGGAGACTAGTAAAGCTGACTTTCAAAAACCAACATGAGTACACACCAATTGATGAAAATGAGGTGATAAAATACTATAAATTCCTTGCCTTATAATGAGCAAAAGATTAAAAAGGGATTGCCTAGAGCAGCAATTCACAGTTTTGTGCTTTGTTTTGTTTTGTTTTTAATCTTGGTCTCTGATGAAACACAGTCAAGGTTTCCTTGAAGGAAAGAATAATAATGATGGAACAACACACAAAGGAAAACTGTCTAATTTATTTGCTGTGTCTGTCATGAAAAAGTAGGTATAGCACCAAAGCATAGAACTATTTCTGATTGGTTGAAATAGACCATATGATTAAAATTTGCCTTATTAATCAACCAACAATAAGCATTTATTGAGTAAATTCTAGGCAAAAGCACAGAAGGGAAGAGACAATTTCATTTATGAGAAACAGCAAGAAGTCCAGTTTACTGGATAATTATTTAGTCTCAATTATTAAATATTTCCAATAAAATAGGATGCATAAGAAAGAGAGGCAGTATGTCATAGTGGACTTGAAATCAGGAAGAAATGGGTGTAAATTCTGGCTCTTACATATGTGGTCCTGTACAAATCACTCCTGAGTCTCAGTTTTCTCATCTATAAAATGAGTGAGTATGATTGTTTGAGGCCTCTTCCATCTCTAAATCTACAATCCTATAAAGGTGAGTTTTTTTTTCAGTCAAAAATCTGAGTTCTACAAAAATTTGTGTTAAAGTAAGAGGTTCCTCTGTTTCAAAGAGCTGAAGAACTGCTGTTCTGTAGTAAATTGCTCATTCACAATTCATCAACAAACATTTATTAAACACTTATTATATGTGGTACTTTCTTAGATACTGGAGCCAGGGTCAGAAAGGAAATGTTCTCAGCACTCATTCTGTTGGAGAAGACAATCCACACATGTACATACTTATATGTATATGTAGCTTATATAGTTTGACCATGTCTCTCAGAGCCAGGTTGTTTTAATTTACCCTTTTAAGGTATGTTGAGGAGTTAGGCTTTTTTATTTGTATTTTTTTTTACTTCTCTAGTGAAGTCAGCTACCAGCTATATTCAGTCAATAATCAATAAACATTTATTAAGCACCTACTGTGTGCCAAGAACATGCTAGTACTGGGGATACAAATAAGAAAATAAAATCCCTCCCCTCAAGGAGCTTATAATCTAATGGGGGAAGATAGCAGCAAAAAGAGATTGAAAAGGGAGGAAGAGATGACAGAACATGCTTGGTGAAAGACCATGTTCTTGGATCAGTCCAGCTGATGGGAAATAAAGTTAGTTGGAAAATTCTGAGCCTTCCATAAAGGCAGGCTTTGGGAAGAGTTTATTGCTTCACCCATCCCATTCTCTGGTCCTAGAGAAAAGGCAACTGAGGATAATGAGGCAATATTGAGTACCAAATTTGAATGAAGAGGATAAATTTTCAAGTGATGAGCTTATCCTGGGGGAAGCTTGAACATAAGTAGATGGTGGAAAATGAAAATTATTCCTCTCATTTTTAGAAGCCCATTACTACTGCCCCAGCTCCATTTAATTGCTTAGTCATCAATTGGTCTTTTTGTTTTTGATTTGTTTTAGTTTAGTTTAGGGTGGTTTTTGTTTCTGTTTTTTGTTTTTTAGAAAAAGAATACTTATTTCAATGATATAGCAAGAACAAAGTATAGAACATTTTCCCCAATTCCTTGGGGGCATCGTGTTCCCCTACATCACTTCAGTCTCTGGGAATAAATTCAGCTTAGCTCAGTTCCTGCAAAACATTGAGCCAAAAATTCATGTCCAAAGGTGACTTCACTTCCACATGAATCTTTGTCTCAGTCACTGCTCACTCACTGTCTTGAAGGTTACTCCCAAAGGTCATACCTTGTTCCTCAGAAGAATGATGATGAACTGGTTGCAAAGCTGTACTCTAGAACATCAGGATATCTATAGAGACTTTACTCAACTCATATCTCCAGGATGTTGGTGCTACACTGACTGTAAACAGGAACTTTGGAATGCTGGAATATTACAAATGTGATAGAAGTCACTCCTTCAAGGTCATAGAGGCAAAAAAGAAGAGGTTAAGTTTGCAGGCCTTATTGAATGCCTCTGTAGTCAGTGAGCCTCCTCTTCATCACATGGTTAACCAACCAGCATCAATTATAAAATGTCTACAAATTATTTCCAAACACTTTGATTATTTTTGATAATTAGGTGCTGTGCTAAATTTATTCTACTGTCTGAAGACATACAAGTGCTCCCAGTGTTCTCCAAATTTGGGCATCTTGCAGCAGAGTACCATGGCTACACGCTAGTTATGGCTCTGTGCAAATATGGTAAAGAAATAAGTTGAGATGTTTCTAAAAATTTATCATAATATAATGCTTTAAAGTTCATCAACGGCTTTTTTCATAACAATCCAAATAATGTAAATACTGTTTCTTCTGTTTTACAGATGAGGAAACTGAGGCTCAGATTAAATGACTTGCTTAATATTAATCTATTACTCATTCTATCACATTCTATTGCCTTCTCACACCAGCTGGGGAAGAAGCCTAGTATTTTTTTTTAATTCTGGCTCAGGGGGATTAGTTTCTGCTCTATGCTATTGGGTTATGCCCAGAAATATTTCTTGAAGAAGGAATAGAGTGTTACTTATGATGTCACCATGGAGAGGAAGGTAAAAATAAAGCAAAATGAGAAATGTTATGGGTTGTTAATATGCCAGATGAAGCTATTGGGTATTAAAGAATAAAAGAAAAAATACTAAGTGATGGTTATGTATCAAGTCCTTTGTCATAAACTTAGAGAAAACACAAGAGTGGAGATAGTCCCATCCCTAGACCTTTATATTCTAAAGAGGGAGATAACAGGAGATTGATGGCCAAAGAGGGGTATTCAGGGTTAAAAACTACAGGATGGTGAATCAAGCCATTGGGAAGTAGATTGACACATCCTTTTCAGTAGCAATGGTGATGTTGATTTTATTTGATCTGCAAAAATGGAAAGTAACATAAGGATGAGGGAACAGAAAGTACATTAGACTTTTCACACTAAAAATGACTCCTACCTTCTGAGCCTTCTTCTTCTCATTGGCTATTCCTCACAATACCTCCATTTTTAGGAAGATGTTCAGACTAGACATTTTGTCATTATCATCCAGTCTGCGTTTTTGACTTCCTAGTCAATCTTTTCCATGCTCTTGTATGGATATTCTTTCATTCTCCTCTCCTGCACTTACAGCTTCTTTTTTTTTATCCTTAATAATGGGTCTTCTTCCATTAAAATATAAGTTCTTTGAGAACAGGGACTGTTTTCTGCTTGTATTTGATTTCTCAGAACTTAGCACTGGGCCCAGCACATAGTGCTTAATAAATACTTCTTGAATTGACTTGATTTAATTCACAGAGTCAAGTAACTTTAAATTTGAATGGAACCTTAGAGGCTATCTTGTCCAGCCTATACTGTATAAGAATCTCCTCTATAAAACATATAGCAAGTCATCATTCAGCCTCCACTTCAAAATCACCTATGAAGGGGAACCCACTATTTTTGAGGCAGGTAAATGGCATATTGGATAGTGTGCTGGACTTAAGTCAGGAAGACTCAAGTTCAAAACCAGCCCCAGATACTAATTAACTATGTGATTCTGAGTAAGTCACTTAAGTTCTGTTTGCCTCATTTTTCTAAACTATCAAATGAATTATTATAGCACCAACCTCACAGAGTTGTTGTGAGATAAGATTTGTAAAGTTCTTAGCACAGTGCCAAGTACATAGTAGTTGCTATATAAATGCTTATTCCTTTTCCCTCATCCTGTGGACCATTCCTTTATTGGGTGATTTTCATTATTTGGTAGTTTTTGTTGTTGTTTGTTTATGTTTAGACAAATCTCCTTTCTTGCTATTTCTCTAACTAATGCTACTAGTTTAACCCTCTGGTATTTTCTCTAATTTAATCCATCTTGCCAACTCCTCCAAAAAAAAAAAAAAAGGTACTAGTGCTAATGTATTGTCTACAAGGAATCCTATGTCTGAAAAACCTTCTGTGAAGGCGAAAAAAACAGAGTAGTATAGAACTCTCACAGTTCTGGAACCCCTTGCTAATCTAGGTTGAGTCAGGAATACCTTAGAAAATCAAAATTAGAGGTGCAGCCAAGATAGAAGAATAAAGTCAAGAACTTGACTAACCTCTTCCTCAAACTGCTCCAAATTCATTTAAATAATGATTCTAAACAAATTTTAGAGCATCAAAACATCCAAAAAGACAAAGTAGAACATTTTCTAGGGAAAGGCAACTGAGAAGCTCAACACAAAAGTTTGTGACAACAGGGTGGGAGTCTAGTGTGCAGCCCCAGGGCAGGGTGTGCCTGGTACAGTTCTAGCTCCAGCCCCAGCCCCAGCCCAGTCTGGGGTGACCTCTGAATAAGCAGCAATACTGGTGGCTCCTAGACCTCTAGATGCCCCTCTGGAGGCATCAGGGAGTACTCATAAGATCAATGGAGAGGATCTGTGGCAATACAATGAGAGTGTGATGTGTAATCCCAGCACAGCCTGGATCAGTTGAGCCCTAGCGTCCCCCCATCCTCACCCCAGTACAATAGATTTTATGCTACAGTGGAGTGGGGAGGACACAACTAACAACTCCAGGGCGGGAAAGGGTGTATGTGATCAAATTCCTAGAAGATTTCTGAAAACTGCTGCACCAAACCTCTGAAGCTTGAGACAGTACACTTTCCATCTTGGAAACAGAGCTCACATTTAACAAAGAGTTAAAAGCAAAGTAATAGCCTAGGAAAATGAGAAGAAAACAACAAAAAAAGTTTCTGACCATTGAAAATTATTTTGGTGACAAGAAAGATCAAAACACACTCAAGATGATAAAGTCAAAGCTCCTACAGTCAAAACCTCTAAGAAAAATAAGAACTGAGGGTCAGGCCATGGAAGAGCTCAAAAGGGACTTCAAAAATCAAATGAGAGAGAGAGGAAAAATTAGGGAAATAATTGAGAGAGGTGCAAAAGGAAATACAAATACATAATAAGGAAAAGAATGCCTTAAAAAGCAAAATTGGCCAGTTGGAAAAGAGGGTACAAAAGCTTACTGAGGAAAATAATTTCCTAAAAAATAGAATTGAGCAAATGAAAGCTAATGACTTTATGAGAAATCAAGATACAATAAAGCAACCCCCCCCCAAAAAAATGAAAAAATAGAAAAAAATGTGAAATATCTCAATGGGAAAACAGCTGACCTAAAAAAATACATCCAGGAGATATAATTTAACAATTATTAATCGATCTGAAAGTCATGATTAAAAAAAGCAGGAAAATTGCTCTAATATTCTAGACAATTGAATAAAGTAAAATAGAAATTGAAAGAATCTACCTATCTCCTCCTGAAACATGTCAAAATGAAAACTCTCAGGAATATTATACTCAAATTCTGGAATTCCCAGCTCAAGGAGAAAACAATGCAAACATTCAGAAAGAAACAATTCAAGTATAGTGGAGCCACAG
Organism: Myrmecobius fasciatus; assembly: GCA_023553655.1. NCBI lineage: Eukaryota > Metazoa > Chordata > Mammalia > Dasyuromorphia > Myrmecobiidae > Myrmecobius > Myrmecobius fasciatus. Next base: position 177,251 of record JAJPUD010002750.1, read on the forward strand.
TCAAGATAACACAAGATTAACAACTTCTACATTATTTTTGAAGATTGATCAAGCTAGAATTGCAATCAAGAATCACCTACCCAGCAAAACTGAGTATAATCCTTCAGAGGAAAAAGTAGTCAAACAGAGGATTTTAAAGTATTCATGATGAAAAGACCAGAGCTGAATGGAAATTTGATTTTCAAATACAGGACTCTGGAGAAGCATAAGGAGGTAATCAGGAAAGTAATATCATAAAGTATTAGTTATATTCCTACATGGGAGAATGATACTTCTAACACATTAGAATGCTCTCATTATTATGGCAGTTAGAAGGAGTTATATAGACAGAGGGCACTGGTATAAGTTGAATATGGAGGGATAATATCTTTTTTCAATAATGAAATTAAGGGGTGAGAGAGGAATGTATTGGGAGAAAGGGAAAGGGAGAAATGGAATAGTGCAAATTACCTGCTATTAAAAAAAAGTGGTAAGAAAAAGCTTTTACAATGGTGGCAACGGAGAATGAGTGAGCCTTACTCTTAGCAGAATTGGCTCAAATAGGAAATGACATACATACTCAATAGAGGTATAGAAATCCATCTTACCCTGCAAGAAGATAGGAGGGAAATGAAATATGGGAAAGGGGGAAGGGTGATAAAAGAGAGGGCATATTAGAGGAGGGAGTGGTCAGTAGCAAAATACTTTTGAGGGGAGACCAGGTGAAAGGAGAGAGAACAGATGGGGGGGAATATAATTAGCAATAGTAATTGCAAAAACATTTCGAAGCAAGTTTCTCTGATATAGTTTCTATAGAGGGAACTGAGTCAAATTTATAAAAAAAAAATAAGAGCCATGCCCCAATTGATAAGTGACCAAAAGATATGATCTGTGCCCAAAGGGCTATAAATTCATGCATATCCTTTGACATAGCAACACCTCTACTGACCATGAATACTAAAAGAGATTTGGGGAAAAAAAATAGAAAAAAAAAACCGAAAATGACCTAGTTGTACAAAAAATCTTTAAAGCAGCTCTCATCTCAGGACAAAAAAAAAATAGAAATTGATGAGATACCCATTAATTGGGGAATGACTCAATACACTGTGGTATGTTTTTGTGATGGAATATTGTTCTCTAGGAAATGATGAGCAGTATTCTCTTAGGAAGAAAAAAAACCGGAAAGTCCTCCATGAACAAAGTGAAATATATTATATACAAAGTAATAGCAATGTTCTGAGATGACCAGCTGTAAATGACTTTGCTATTCTCAGTAGTACAATCATCCATGACTACTCTAAAAGACTTATGATGTATCCAAACCCAGAGAAGGAACTGATTATGTCTGAGTGTAGATTGAAGTATTCTCTAGTTCTCTCTCTCTCTTTTAAGTTAATTTTTCTTGAGGGTTTTTATTTTCATTAGGATTAAAGATCTATGTTTTCTTTCACAATTTGACTTTTATGGAAATATCTTGCATAACTTCTTATATAGTTTTTTAATTGTAGGTAGGAATAAGGGAGAGAACCTAGAACTCAAAAATCTTAAAAACAACATGTAAACTTGTTTTAAATGTAATTGGGAAAGATATTAAATGAATAAATTTGAAAAAAAAATAAAAAAAATCAGAGTCATGACTTGCAGCTTCACCCAATATTTTCTCCACCAAGAGATCAAGCAGCCTGAGACAGTCAGGCACCATGGAGCACAAAGTGTTGGATTTTGGGTCAGAGTTCATTGGTTCAAATCCCAGGCTTTCCCTATGCTGCCTGTAAGTGTGGTCAAGTTCTCTTACCTTTCTAGACTTCAGTTACCTCATTTGCAGAATGAAGGGATGGTCCTATATGACTCTGAGATCTTATCCAGCTCTGTACAGATGATCCAATAGAACAACAAAATTAAAAGGCAATTATTAAGATTAATTAAGATAGAATTGCACCTAAGTAACAAGGGCAATCAAAGTAGTAGGATCATTTCTGCAATACCCCCTCTACACACAAAAGGAAAAATTTCTCATATTAGTGGAAGGTGGAATACCACTACTACCACCCCCATCCCAAAGCAATAATTAGACCAAAGCAGGTTTATTTTTATTTCTTTATTTTTCCTCCAATGATCATAGCCAATGGAATAATAAGTACTACAATTTATTAAATACTTATTGTATGGAAGGTATTATTCTGGATACTGAGGATAAAAAAATAACAAACAGGTCCTACATTTTACATTAAGATTAAAATTAGGATTTTACATTCTACTGGAAAATTTTAATGTGTATATAGATAAAGTTATAAATAATTTCATATACTAAAAAGGCCCTTAGGAAAGGTTTCTTATTCATAGCATAACTAAGCTTATACAAGTGCCTTTAAAAAATAGCAATAGTTAGAGACAGATAGACAGACAAACAAAAACAAAGACAGGGATAGAGAGACAGAGAGCGACAGAAATAGGGACAGACAGAGAGACAGAGATAGAAACAGAGAATGAGAGCGACAGACAGAGTAAAAGAGGCAGAGAGACAGAAAGATAGAGAATTGCAGTGCTTTATTAGAAAACCAGTCTTTATTTGAAGGTTTATTACAAAGAACAAGGCAGCAAGAGACCTGCCTGCAGAGTCAGTTCACATATTTGGTGACCCTATGCAAGTCACCAAATCTCTGAATAAACACAAACAACTATTTAAAGCTAAAAATTACAAAGTTCCTCACCTGAAGCTCACCTAAAATCACCAATCAGGTCAAAATAAAGAGAAGGAAGAATACAGTACTGCCTTGAATAGAATCTGCAACTTAAAGAGTGGCAAGACATATGGGACCAGAAAAAGATTGAAGGTCAATGAAAAATCCCTAGATTTGAAGACCTGATGTCATAATCACTAGCAATGTGACTTTCAGCAAATAACTAAGCTGCATTGAACTCCAATGTCCTCCTTTGTGAAGCAGGAATCACATTTGGATTGTCTGTGTCGAAAAGGGTTGTTAGGAGGATCAAACAAGTTAACAAGAAACTCTTTGTAAATTAAGAAGGATCCCCCTGCATATATAAGCTCATAATTATTGCTATGACTATTGGCAGAGTGCAAAGTACCATAATTATGCAACAGTATGCAGGGGAAGAGATGGGTCAAGGATTTTTTTTGTTTGTTTGTTTGTTTTTTTCCCTGAAAGTTCATTTCCTCTCCCAAGGAAGCTAGTCTCCAGGAATCTGAAGACAATTGCTAATGGGCACAGCAGCAGAGGTCTAAAATACCTGAGTTGTTTTGAAGAATGGTGCAGAGTGGCCATTTTCTATCTTTTCCAGGCTGATGCTTTGGGAGAAAAACCAAATGTCTGAAAGTGCACACAGATATGTACAAAGCAAAAAATTTTGTAGATTTTCTGCTCTTAGAATTGCATTTCACATCTGGATTTCATTAATTTTAATGAAATAATTAATTTATATATACCCATTGATTGATTGAATCAATCCAATCACATATATCATATAATTTTGGAATTAGGGAATACTTGAAAAAGTCAACCAACGATGGAAGATCATTATCTTCCTTTTTTCCCTCAGCTGAACATTATGAGAATGGAGTAGTGGCAGACATCATATTGACAGATGAGAGGCACTACTGACAAAAGATCCAACCTGACACAAAATGCCTTGCTAGTGGAAATCTCATTTGATGGGCAAGTCTCACTTGAAGGTATCTAGCCAAAGATAGGGAGCTATCCTCTTCTTCCATTTCACAGGTTTAGCATGGTCCTAGCCAATAAGCCTAGTGCCTTTAGGTATCCACAGAGTGCCACTGATATTCTTCCCAACGTGAAAGAGGCTGGAAGCCTGACTTTGAGAGCATAGTAAAACATGAACAGATACTCTGTAACTGATTCTAGTCTGCTAAATTCTTGTTTTATTTTATTTTTTTTCATAAAGCTTTTTATTTACAAAACATATGAGTGATTTTTCTACATTTGCAAAAACTTTTTTTTTCCCAAGCTTTTCCCCTCCTTCCCCCCACCCCCACCCCTAGATGACAGGTAATCTAATACATGCTAAATAGGATAAATTATATCACAAATACAATATATGTATACATATCTATACAGTTGTCTTACTGCATAAGAAACATCAGATCTAGAAAGAGAAGAAGAAAAAACAACCTAAGAAGGAAAACAAAATGCATGGAAATATTCACAGAAAGCGTTAAAATGCTGTGTTGTGGTCCGCACTCAGTTCCCACAGGCCTCTCTCTAGATGTATATGACTATCTTCATCGCTAAACAATAGGAACTGGTTTGAATCACTTCATTGTTGAAGAGAACCATGTCCATCAGTAAATTCTTGTTTTAAAAAGAGCAATATTAAATTACCTGATATAATTCCTAAAGATCACACCATTCAAAAATTTTTAAAATTTATTTTGTTAAATATTTACCCATTACATTTTAATCTGACTGAAATCACAAGTGACTCATGGGGGTGTTTGACACTAAAGCCAGCTTTGGAGTCAAACAGACCTTATTTCTCAAATCTATTAACCATGAGACTATGGGGAAGGGGGCAATGTGTAAGGCCTGAATATCACAAGCAACTCTGTAAGGTTATAAATTACAGATGAGTTGTAAGAGGATCTAGATTAGTCACACTAGGCATTCCATAGACCTCTAGACAGGAAAAGAATAGAGGGAAAAAAGATTGATTAAGTGACAGTTTCTTCAATTTTCTTCTTATTCACTAGATCTTCCATTCTAATTTTTTTTTAATAGTACCACGAAGCATTAGGAAGCTCTGAGCTCAAATTATACCTCGCCTACTTGCTACCTCTACGACCTTAGGTCTTATCTCTCTAGAACTTTTTCCTCAACACTGAAATCAAGGCTTTAAACTAGCTGATATTCAAAGACTCTTGGAGAATTTGACTCTATTAAATGCCCCTCAAAGCTCATTGCTATCATTGATGATCTGCATAGTGGAGAATTATAAAGCTGCCTATATGATTTTGGTCCATTCCGGCCTTGCTTCAAATCTCCTGAAGGAACCTGGAGGAAGTAGGAATATACAAATTGGAGAAGGGGAATTTTAAGGGGGGAGGGCTGACAGCTTGATTTAGGTTTTTAAAGGGCTGGCACATGCAAAGCAATAACAGAAATTCTGGACCCAGATAAAACTAAGGGCTACAAAACATAGCCTAAGGCAAGAATTCAGAAGATGTAGTCAATTCATCTTCCTAAAATATATTCTATTGTTAGCAAGAGACATAAATGATAGCAGTTAGGCCTCCAGACATGTAGTCCTGGGTTGAGTGAGATAGGAGACAATGGGCAGTAGAGGCAGAGATCATTAGGCCCTAAGTTCCTACCTAGAAACCCAGGGACGCCTTAAGAATATTGCTGGGAAGGTTACTAAGGGAGGGACTAGAAGGAACTTGATTGGGGTCTAGCCACCAGAGAGGAAAATGAGCCATCTGGTAGCTTCTTATTTTAACTCTCATTAACTAGGTGTTCAGCTCCATCATTTCTACCTGTTGAGGAAGTATAGGTGTTATCAGCCCACACTTGTTTTAGTTCCCTATGATGAGGCTTCATCTTAGTTACAATTCTATTATTGTGGAACAGGGACAATTCTTGTTGGTTCTGGCCCCAAAGGAAAAAAGTAGGAACTCTGGGAGTTCTTACAGAGGGGCAAATTTAGGCCTAATGTGAAGAAACCTTCCTAATGACTCAAGATGATCCAAAGGATAATGAGTTCTCCCAGAAGTCACTTTCCCTGTACTGAAAGTGTTTAAGGGTAAGCTTCTCTACTTTACCCCTTCTCAGGGATGTTAAGAAGCAATATCTTTCTAATTTGTCTCCATGCTTCAAGTCTTTCTGCCCTGGAGTCCATCTCTGAGCCTCTAAAGTGATTGTCCTAAAGCACAAGCCTGACATTATCCCTCTGCTCAGTAACTTCCAGTGTTCCCTGTTGCCTCAACAATCAATAAAAAATCATTTCTTTGGCTTTCAGAGCCCTTCACAAGGAAAGAGCCATTCACATCCAGAGAGAGAATTAAAGAAACTGAATGTGGATCAAAACATAATATTTTCACCTTTTTCTGTAGCTATTTTTTTCTTTCTCATATTTTTCCCCTTTTAATCTGATTTTTCTTGCACAGCATGACAAATATGGAAATATGTTTAGAAGAATTGCACATGTTTAACCTATATCAGATTGTTTCCTGTGTAGGGGAGGGGGAAGAGAAAGGGAGAAAAATTTGCAACATAAGGTTTTACAAAGGTGAATGTTGAATATCTTTGCATGTATTTGGAAAAATAAAAAGCTATTTAAAAAAAAGAAAGAAAGACACAATTTAGCTTCTTCTTTCTAGTCTTCTTATACTATATTCCCTCCCACCCTCTCTGCTATCCAAAAACTCTGGTCTGTTTGTTGTTCCTCACACTCAACAGTCTGTCACTTTTCACTAGTTTTCCTAAAATGTTCTTCCTTCTTCCTTGTCTCTGCTGACCTCTGGCTTCTCCACTTTCTTCAAAACTCAGCTTAAATCCTTCTGCAAGAAGTGATCTTTTCTTTCTTCTGCTAGTCCCTTTCCTCAATGATTACTATCCATTTGCACTGTATATATCTTCCAAGTGCATTGTTGTTTCTGTGCTGTTTCCTTCATTAGAGTGTTAGCTCTTGGAGCCAGGAATTATATTTTTATCTTTCTTTGAATCCTCATGTTCAGCATAGTATCTGACACATAGTAGTCACTTAATAAATAGTTGCTGATTGGCTAATTCTTACTGAGTGTTAGGTTGAACTAAATGATCTCCTGTGAGCCTTCCAGCTATCAGATTTTATGATTCTTTGATGAATGAGTTGAGAAAAGAAATGTTAAGTTCACAGTTTGGGAGCTTAGAGAGGGTGAGTCTGCTCTTCGGTCCTTGGGTTTCCTCCACTTGATTGTCAAGAGTGAAAAAGAAAGAGCCAGGCTAGCCGGAGACATCCAACAAGTAGAGAAATCTGTCAAAACACGCAGTTCGGGCATTGCAAGGATCATGGCAATGTCGCCTGTTTGTTTGGAACATGTTTAATTATTTTTAAGCATATGCAGCCTGTAGTTCAGTGAACATGTCAGGGATAATGGAGCAAGCAAGGCAAATGAGAAAGGGATGGCCCTGCTGATGTTGCCAGTCTCTGAAGCTGACTGATGGAGGGAGCAGTCGGTTCCTTCCAGAGTGAGCTCCCTGTCTGTCATCTAATGAAATACAGTAAGGGGATTAATGTCATTAGCTCAAGGCCTACAGACAATGAAGCAAACAGATATCTAGGCTTTATCATTTTGGGAGAGTAGCTTTCAGTTTCTGCCCACTGGCCCTGCAAAGGTCACTTTCCTTGCAGTAAAGTATTTAACAGGGTAGTTGACTGAGAGTTTGTGCTGAGGTTTTATGAATGCAGAGTCTAAAGATGCTGGCATTTTCCATGCATATATCCCCTCATTAGAAGCTGTCTAAATTTCCTCCCCTTTCCCATTCTGGAGTATGACCCACCTGAGATTTTTAGAAAGAAAAAAAAAAACTCATTAAGTAGCACACTTAACATTTTTGTGGTTTGGTCCTGCCTCGTGGCTTGTGGCCAAACTCTGGATAACATTCAGGTACACCTGGTTTTTTGAAAGTGTGCTCTTTTCCATGGAACTGCAGGGAGCCAACATTAATGCCATAAACATGGAGTTAATGTTGAAATATTCACCCACATCTTGTTCTTAGATTCTCTTTGGAAGAATAGAGGTTAAAGGAAAAATGGAAATGGCTGATGACTTCCTTTTGCAGGTCAAAGCCAAAGAGTTGCTCCTTTCATTAGGATCTGTCCTCACAGGAATCCTAGACAATCAATTCATTTAGCAAGCTCGATTACTGAGACTTAATCAGAAAATTAATGGGAAATTTTCTGGGTTCTGAATCATAGAGTGTCTGCCACTGAAACTACAGCTGTTACCTTGGATAAGATGCTCTATCCCCCACTCTGGGTCTCAGTTCCCTTATCTGTAATATGAAGGGGTTGAACTGGATGACCTTCTAAGGCTTTGCCCATCTCTACACTTTTCTCTGATCCTTTCAATAATATTTCAGTGGCCATATTCACACTCTCCAGAGGGAAATGCTTCCAAAAGTCCTAAACAAAAGCTCTTCAAAACTCAGCTTAAATCCTTTTGCAAGAAGTCTTACCTTTCCCTCTTCTTCTAGTCTCATCCCTCAATGATTACTTACCATTTATTGTCTATATCTTGTATGTATGTTGTTGTTTGCATGTTGTGTCCTCCATGAGAATCTCAAATTTTTTTACTTTTCTTTGCATTTCATGTTCATGATCAGAGAAGTTCCTTGATCAACAATCTTATACCACATTTTTATTGTAAATGTAAACAGTGACTTGCACATGGCCCCCAGTTGTAGACAGATGTGCCTAGAATGTTCTTCCTCACTTCTGCCACCCTGCTTTCCTCTATTCCTTCAACATTTGGTTCAAATCCTACCTCCTGCAAGAAGCTTTTTCCAATCCCCCACCTCTCCATTCCATACTGCTTTCCCTCTACGCTTCTTCTGCTTGAATATATCTCATAAGTACTTAGCTATTGGCAATGTCCCCTTCATTAGAATGTGGACTTTATGAAGACAGGAACTGTGTCTGTCTTTTTTTATTTATTTTTTTGTAGCCCTCATGCTTAGCACAGTGTCTAATACAGTAAGCATTAATAAATGCTTATTGACTAAATTCTCCATAAATAAATTTGGTTTAACTGTTTTGTAGTATTGCCTAAAAATACAGATTTTAAAACAATTAATTGGTTATATTTCACCATTATCAATTTTAAAATTCCTATGGCCCACATACATACAGATTTTTCATGTCATGGCTCACTGAAAGGAAGAAGAAAGAAAAAAGCAATTTGAATATTCAGTGACAAAAACACAAGGTCAACCTCTATATTCTGGGCCATTGCCAGCTGTCTTAACTTTTTCCTGTTACTGGACTTCAGTGACGCAAGAAGAGAGAGCTAGACTGATGTCTATGTACAATTCTGCCTTACTTAAATCCAATTCACTTGAAAGTCAAGACTTCAGCAAATAATGTCACTGGTCCTCTTCAAAAGCAAAGAACTAACAATAAGAAGCAGTTTAGGATTTTGGAAAAGAGTCCTATTATAACTAGAGAAAGTTAAAGTCTTGAAGGAAAAATTAAACTAACCTGGTAATTTAGAAGAACCAAAAGACTTTATTTCTAAATTTCTGGACCATTCCCTTACTCTTGTGCAATCTTTCCTTGCTGATAACAAATTAAGATGACAAAAAGAACCATTCCTGAGCAATATTAATTAACAAAACCTAACATTTATTTAATGATTTAAAGCTTTTTACAAACATCATCTTACAATAACCCTAGAAGGTAGGTACTATTATTGTTCCCATTTTACAGAGGGGGGAAAATTGAGCCCAGGTTAAGTGATTTGTGCAAGGTCAAGCAGGTAGTGTCAGAGGCTAGAGGCCAGATTTGAATTCTTCTTCCTGATACCAGATTCAGTGTTATCTAACTTCTTCAAGCAGCTAGTTCCCAGTAATGTAGATAGTAGGCTGCCACAGAAGAATCAAATATGGTTATAGTGAGATGAATCGATTTCAAATATACTTCTCTCCTGTAGACTGTAAACTCCTTGAAAACAGGATCTATTTCATTTTTATCATTGTATTTCCAAAACCAATCATTGAGGAGGCATAAAGGATAACATAAAAGAGGCGCTTAATAATTGCTCTTGGTTGATTGCTAATCATAACAAAATTTTTATAAATTGTTATTTATAATATATAATGTATATCATATATAATAATATAATATATAAATTATTATAAATTATTCCCAACAATTTGGAATAGGAAGAGAAGTTGAGAAATATTGAAGTGGGATTAAAAGAAAAAGGCAGAAAATACAAATAGAAAGTTTAAAAGAATAAAAAAAAATAAAACTCTAGAATGAAATGATATGACTACCATATGCCAAAGGCTATGTCCCAAAGAGGCAAACATCCAGACAAAAACTGAAAAATTGAATCAATTATCTGACTAGCTGGCATCATATAAATAATAACCAGAGAAACATGAGGGAAGAATAGACAAAATATGGAAAAACCCAAAGTAATTAAACAAATGAATCTTGAACAGAAAGGATAAGGAGAAAATATTTTTGAGGAAATTAAATGAAAAATACAATATTTGGCAATATTCTACCAATATCAGCTAAAGGAAAGATCAAAATGAAGTGATAGCAGCCAAGAATTTACCTTAATCCCTTCCATGTAGGATAGAACTTTACCCTTATATAATGTTGCTATATACTTTGAAATCCATGGATAGAAAGACTTTGTGAATATAAATCTTAACATAAAGGGAAAAGACAGACAAAGTAAATGGAGGAAATGAAACATATGCTACTTTTCACAATTTGTAATCTAACTGCTTTATAATCATAAAGATCATGGAACTAGAAGGGGCCTTAGAGGATGATAAATCCAACAGCCTTTTACAGATGAGGGGATTGAAGCTCAGGAAGGGAGTATCAGAGATAAGATTTGAACCTAGGTAATCAAAATCATTTCTCCACCTCCTGCACCACATTGAGGGAGAGAGATTGGTATCTAATTTTTTGAGGTTTAACCTCATTGCATAGTGTTGATTTCTTTCTCTCTTTTCCTTCTCTGGGACAAGAATGTGAAACTACATTGTCATAGAAGTCAGAGTTTCAGGGGAAGGATATGATAGGAAGATCAAATTTGATGTCATGTGTAACTTCCAGTCATAGTTGTTCAGTCATTTTTCAATAGAATCCAACTCTTCATGATCCCATTTGGGGATTTCTTGGTAGAGATAGTGATGTGGTTTGCTATGTCCTTTTCTAGCTCATTTTCCAGGAGAGGAAACTGAGGCAAGAAAGATTAAGTGGCTTGCCCAGAGTCACATAGTTAGTTCAAGATCATATTTAAACTCAGGGAAAGGAGTGCTCCTGATTCCATGCCCAGCATTCTATCCACTGCACCACCTAACTGCCCACAATTTCCAGAGTTCATAATAATACATATTTTGCTCAAAGGAACCTAGTACTTAGAATTGGAAGATATAGTGTATATATCTATATCTATATCTCATCTCTCTCTCTATATATATATATCATCTTACCCAAGTTCCCCTTTTATATCCAAACATTTTACCCATGAATTGAAACCCAGAGAAGATAAGCAGTTTGTCCAAAGTCAAATAGAACAAGGTTTCAAACTCAGAGCCTTATGAAATTTCATGGTATGGAAAAAAAAACTAAAATTTGAAAGTCGTAACTGTGGGATAAAGGAGAGAAGAGGAAAATTAGGGGCCTACATTAGCCTTTTTTTTTTCCTTCTTCAACATCATAATCACCTTAGAAAATCTAATGATGCCTCTGGACCTCTTCATAAAATGCATTTTTTTATTTTGCATTTTAATGCATTTTAATTTTTAAATAATTGAAGGAAATGCTAAAATTTAGTTAGAGCTTAATAAACATCTAGGTTGCCCAACAAATAAATCCCTAAATCTGGAGTCAAGAAGATAAAAGTTCAAATCCACCTTCAGACACTAATTAGTCATTTAACCAAAATCTAGTTCAGTTTCTTCAACTGTAAAATATGGATAAACTATAATTTAACTCCTAAAGTTGTAAAAAAAAAAAGATTAAATAAAATGATATTTGTAAAATGCTGTGTAAATTTTGAAGTGCCATATAAATGCTACTTAATATAATTAAATAAAGAGATATAGTTTGGGGTTTTGTAGGGTTTTTTAACCCATCCAAGTTCTTGGAAATAGAATGGGATTGTATTATATTGATGCAGGGAGAAAGAGAAATAACCCCATCAATTGAAATAAGGCAGTGAATAAAATTAGGATACTCCCTATTTCAGCAGGGACATTTGTTGACCTACTTGTTTGTTTTTATAAAATTCACCAAGATTCTTTTTTCTGCCAGATTAAATCTAACTTTTTGTTAGATGATAAAATAGATTTCCCAGCAGCAGGATACAAAAATGATATTTTTATCTCTAATGTTTGGGAATACAATAAGGATGAAGCTGGAACTTATATAAGTTTTAGAAATATAAAAAATGCACTAGAAAAATTGGAAATGACCTATATGTCCAGCAACTAGAGAATGACTGAATACATTATATTATATATGTGTAATAGAATATTATAGTGCCATAAACTATGAAGCATAAATGGAAAAAAA
>JAJPUD010002750.1:189608-212943 GCA_023553655.1 Myrmecobius fasciatus
TTGTATATAGAGAGAGAGAGAGAGAGAGAGAGAGAGAGAGAGAGAGAGAGAGGAAGGAAGAAGGAGAAAATTTGAAAAGAAGAGGAAATAAGGTAGAGATAAATTTCTATTCCTATCAGGAAGGGGGACAAAGATTAAATCTATGTTTTGTTTTGTTTTTCTGTTGGTTCATTCATTTTGTTTTACTCTGCTAGGTGTTTCATTCAAGAGTTTGCTCTTTATTATATTACATATGTTCATTTATTTGTTTTGTTGATTTTTAATGCTTGTGGTTGTTTTAAAGAGGTCTCAAACTATTTAAAGTATATGTGTATAAATCTCTATGTCTATCTGGATAGACCTTTAAAATATTTGTTCTGACGCTCTCTCCCAAAGCCATGCTGACTATAACACCTTGGAGTTCCATGGTATAGCCCCAACTGGCTGTATTCCTTCACTTTTAGGAGCCAGTAAGAAGTTTCCATTTTCTTTTAATCACTTAGCATCAGGTATTTTTTTGTAAAAAATCATTTACTTCCAACATACAGTGAGGACAAAGGTATTAACATTTTCCCCAAAGCCATCAGGGAATGTTCCTCCCTGCATCAACTCAGTCTCTAGGGGAATAGACTCAAAACTAATAGTTCCTAAATAAGTAACATGAGCCCTACCAAGTTCACATCCAAAACTTCTTTGTTGTCCTGAAGGTCACTGGTACTTGCTCCTCCAGATGTAGATGCTTTGCTGTCTGCAAAACCCAGCCTGGAATCCAAAACCCAGGTTATTGTGGCCCAAGATATTGACTGAAATTAGAGACTTCATTCCCTTTATTTAGAATGGGGAAAAAAAATGACCAAAAATCAAGGTCTCAAGGTCTGTTTTTTATGAGCCATGTAGACTTAAATTAGGGAAAGGTCCAGGACCTTCTCCATTATCATGTGATCTCTTAAAGATTCTATGAGTCACTCAGCTCTCTCGGATGTGCATAAAGCCAAGATATTGTTAAAAGTGACATGAATTTTTTTTTTGTTGTTGTTTGTTTGTTTGTTTGTTTTTAAATGCTGACAATTCTGGCTACACAGCCAGTGGGGAAAAAAGGCCCTCCCAACTTTGTGATTAATCAACTGGAATCAGTCACAGGATAGCCATACAGGCTACATAGTCTGACCAAGGAACTTTCGGTGTGTGTGTCCTATCCCAGAACTGAATTCCCTATTGTATTCTTTGTGATATCAATTGAGATAGGTGATAGGAGTATATTCTTGTGTCAGACCCCACTACACATTCATAAAGGGAAAAAGGAATCATTTGGTTGGAAATTAATTCACTCTATAAGTGAAATATTTTCTTTTTCCCCTCAGAAAATATATTAAGACCAAAAATTTCACTCTTGGTCATTATGTCCTGGGATCTTTGTTTGTTTATTTGTTTAAATTAAGAATAGAAAAAGTCAGTATTAGTGTTGGTGTTCTGGTCTATTTTCAGTATTGATAACTGAATCCTGTTATGTTAATTTCATTTCTTTCCAAAATCAGTTATTCCTCTGCTGCTCTTTAGGAAAGGCAGCATCAATATAGAACTAGAACAAAATTTAGAGATCATCTAGTCTGCTCCCTTTCATGTTGCAGATGGGGAAATCAAACTCCGAGATGTTTAGTCACCTTCCCAAAGTCACATAGGCAAGAAGTAGCAGAGCCAATATCAGAACCCAAACCTTCTGTCATCCAATCCAGCCCTCTTTCCCAGTGCGCCATAATTCTTCTAGTGCCAATGTGTGAATCACACAAGCCTGTTTTTTGGAGGAAAAAGTACTCCTTACAAACCGTACAGTATTAGTACCATCATCCTATTCCTCCTCCTCATCATCATGCCACAATTTAATGTTTTACAGACTGTATTATTACTGTTTGCCCCTCTGGCAATCTGTCTTGAGCTAAAGCTGGATGACCACAAAACATTGCTGCATATTTGGAAATGATCCTGCTCAGTAACTCATACTGATGCCGCAGGCCCCCACTCATGTATTCAGCTCATGTGTCCATATGTGTATGATTACCTTCATGCGTGCAAAACACATGCACCCAGCCCCAAGGAAGAATGGCCATCCTTTCTTAAGAAATAGACTTGGTGGGTGGCATTTTATAAAGTAGCTTACATTAATGTGAGGCACCCAACAGAAATGGATTTCTCATTTTTCAATACTGCGGTTGCAATATTTGGCACAAAATGGTTTGGGTTCATCCCAAAGGAAAGTCACTTTTTAAAAAAATCTAGCCTTGTCAAGGACTGAATAAGGTGACTTGAGTGTCTCCTTTCCAGCTTACACTGCTAGTTGTTCCCATCTTGTAAATCAAAAATATGGCAAGCTTGTTTGGAAGCTAACAAGAGGAGGGGATGTGTAAAATTAAACTGCATTTAGAAAGGCCGGCATTGACTAGTGGAGACCCTGGCACAATGGAATAAATATCATTCATCCATCCCCTCCACTAAGCAAGCAATGCAGAGGAAAAATCATTTTCCAATTAGTCAGCAGGTTTCAGCATCATTACCTTTGATATCAGATTTGCTACCATTCAAAAAGGCATCAGGAGACAGGGCAGGAAGAGTTAAGCATCTTTCCTGGCATCTGAGGTCTGGGAGGAGGTGAAATTAGATTAGCCCCATGCAAACGGGGAGGGTTTACATGACCAGAGAGGCTCTACCTGTCTCCAGGCTTAACAATGAACAACGCTTTCAGCATATGGCATTACAATGGATTAGTGATCAAGTCCGATTAATCCTAATATAGCCTCTTTTGAACCTCCCTGCCTTGTTAGGTGAAAAAAAAATCGTCTGTCCCCAATGTGTCAGGTGAAACTCTCATTTGAGGTAAGCCTACCATGTGGAGATGGGCCCCCATCTGGTGGTTTCCTTTTGTGAGGCTCATCCAGAAGGTGTTTTAATGAGGCTTTGATAGCAGGCACCACCTGCCACTAATCTTCCCCTCTAAAAAGGTATAATTGAGGGTTGGTTTTACAGTATGGCTCCCATCCTAACCTTGGGAATTCATCAAGAAATGCAAATCTGGGTGGGATGGTGTAATCACTGAAATGCCATTTTTGGCTTTTGGTTTGAGACCGAAGTGGTTAGAGAAATTTGCGGTTGGCTAATTACAACCAGCTATATGGTAGCTTCCCCTTTTCAGTTAGATTAATATGTGTGTCATCTCAGAATTAAAGATCCAAGTTGATGGTGACCATATGTCTTCATTCAATTCCTTGCACATGCAAGGAGTGGCAAAGGCGGCTGGCTGGTAGCTCCCAGAATTGAAAGGTTCCATTGGCACAGTTAAGATCAAAATTGTTTAGATTTACTGCATGTTCAACTTCTTATTAGATGCTGCAGTTCCATACTGTTATTTATTTCAATTAGGCATATGAAATAGGTTGAACTTGACCTTTTGTAAAGAGAGGAAAATAGGAGTTCCTTTTCCCTCTTTTTCCTTTAAAAAGCCAGCTTTGGTTTCAATGCTATTACTACTGATTAGCTAATTTTGCTCTTGCTTTGTTTGCTTAGGACTTTCTGGACAGCTAACAAAAAAAAAAAGAGCTCTTTTAAGCGACCCACATTTTTATATATCATATGACCTTTTTTTTTTTTTTTCTTTTTCTCTCAACTCTGGACTACTTGGAGTCTAGACAGAAAAAAATTTCCTTCTCTGGTGTTTCTTCAGAAAGCTTAGCTGAGGATATCTCAACTATACAAATGGCAGACAGATAATAGGTATTAAGAAAATAGTAAATGGATATAAATAAACTTTCATATACTAGCGTAATCAAAGCAAGACATCCTAAGGAAGGGACAAGAGATGGCATGTGTCAGACAAGTCAGATCACTGCCACCACCTTCTCAATGACCACGTCATATCAGACTCCTCTGGCAATAGCTCAGAACCATGAGCCCAAGAGTTCTAGAAATAGCAGCAACCCTTCAATGACTGGCCTTGCTTCTAGCTTGGCCCCTACAACCATCACTCAAGAAAACAATCCCAATGGAAAAGGGGCCAACCATCCCCACTAGATGCCAATGAGCTTCTATCCACAGGGCAAGCAACTCAGCCCAGCCAAAGCAGCAAAGAATATTCTGGGAGAGATACCAAGTGGCATGTGCCAGGCAAATCAAACCACCTTAACCTCCCCTGAGACACTGAGGCAGATAGACTAAAACCAACCCTGAGAGCCATTGGAATAGCAGTGCTATCAGATTACAAGTACTACTTCTTGCCCATCTCCCCAAATATCATCTAGTGATTTATCTCTTATGAAGATATAACCTGGAAGGTTCTGCAAGTGTTATAGTCCTTGTACCCTTGGTAGCTATAGCTATTTAGCTCTCTTCAAGAAAGTTCTTACCTTCAAAGTCTATGACACTATCAAATCATTCAATATCAGAAATGGAGATAATTTTATCAATGGAAATTACGTGAAAGAACTTGCTTTACCCTGCAGTATAAAGAACACAAAACCCTTTCATCTGACTTGCTGCTGAAATCTTGTATATGTAATGTTTCCTCCCATTACAATGTGACCTCATGGAGAACAGGGGCTAATAAATATCAGAGGGCTTAATTTCCTATTTGTATGCTCAGTATTTAGCACAGTGCTCTGCACATAGTAATCTCTTAATAAATATTTTCGCTCATTCATTATTGAAGACATGAGTTTCAGTTCAAAAATAAGAGATAATTGAAAACAGTGGAGAGCTTGATTTGAGGACTGCAAGATCTAGATTCAAATCCCATTCCTGCCACTTACAAACCCATTTGAGCTACAGCAAAATATTTAATCTCTGTCTGGGTATCAATTTCTTTATTTGCAAAATGTGAGAGCACAGCTAGGTAACATCTAAACTCTCTTCCACTTATAATGAAATCCCACCCCACATTTTAGAGGTACCCTCCAAAATTCCTTAAGTAATGTAAAGATTCAATTTCTAAGTAATGTGATTTCTCAGAGAAGCCAATAATATGATGAGAACTCATCAATAACTTCGTAATAAAGATTATGCGACGATCAGCTGTTTGGACTTGGCTCGTTTTAACAATGAGGTGATTCAAGGCAATTCCAATAGATTTGTGCTAGAAAGTGCCATCTGCATCCAGAGAGAGAATTATGGAGATTGAATGTGGATCAAAAAGTAGCATTTTCACCTTTTTTGTTGTGTTGGTTTTTTTTCTTGTTTTTTTTTTCTTTTGATCTGATTTTTTTTTGCTCAACATTACAAATATGGAAATATATTTAGAAGAATTTTACATGTTTAACCTATATTGGATTGCTTGCTGTTTTGGAGAGGGGGAAGAAGGGAAGAGAGAGAAAAAAATTTGGAACACAAAGTTTTGTGAAAATGAATATTGAAAACTAAATTTGCATATATTTAAAAAATAAAATGCCATAAAAATAACTTTATGATGATTAAAACAATTACAGGGGACACAGAGAGGTTAATTTACACACAAACCACTAAAAATGTCAGGTAGAATTTGAATCTTGTATTCCTAATTCTGCCCTCTATTCATGATGCATCTCTACTTTTTAGTTAGATATACACAGAGAAATTATCCATCAGAGAAGCATTTATTAAAGTTTTATTATGTGCCAAACTTTGTGCAAGTGATAGAATTACAGACACCAAAAATAAAAGTTTCACAACAGACACTCCAAAAATTGAAGAGCAGTGTGGGGGCTTATGAAGTATGGTAATAAAGCAATGAGAGTGAATTGAAGTCCCTGTTTAATAATAACTCATATTTATATAGTATTTTAAGATTTTCAGAATGTTGCTCCTAATCCCAACCCTGTGAGGATTTGTAGTTCTACTATTATTATCCCTACTTTTCAGATGAAGAAACTGAGGAAAACAAATATCAGACCTAGAATTTAAACTCAGTCTCCCTAGTCCAAGTATCTTACAAACTGATGTATGGCTTTTGAAAATCAGATCCATTCCTTTATAATCAGATTTTTTTTTTAAACAAGGCATTCATTTTCTGATTCACTTTGTACCAGCCCCAACTTTCTCCCAGCTCAGTTTTGATAATGTAAGTGTATTAGGGGGAAAAAGGTTAAAAATGCTTCCCTTTTTTTTCCTGACAATATAGCTATAGAAAATAAATTTTCAACTTGGTCTAATAATTTTGATATCAATTTTAACACATTTTTTTCTCCAGCAAATCAGTTTTCTTAAGTGTCATCACACTGAAGGATTGAATTTGGAATGCTGGGTTCTGGATTCAAATCTCAGTTCTGTTGACTGTGACTTTTGGCAATTCACAACCTTTCTGGGCTTCATCTTTTTATCTATCAGAAAGGAATTGAATTAAAGTGATGTCAAAGGTTCCTCACAATTCCAACATTCTATGATCCTAACATTCTGTTATAATTAACTAGCCCCATAAGTTAGCAAGAGGGTAGGAACTATTGTACCATTTTACAGAGAGAGAAAAGGAGATCCTAAAACCATGGAGGAAGTAATAGACTTGGGGAGGAGGAGAGAATGATTACTAGCCCAATCTGAACTCAATCTGTCAGGGGACACTGAACTGATTTTGTATAGGGGAAACTCGATTTGTTAAAGGCTAAGAGCAGTTGTTTGAGGTCTAATGTTGACTCAGCCACTGATTTATTGAATCATGTTAAACAAAAGTACACAGCTTTTCATTGTCTCCATTGCCTCATTTATATTACTGATTCAATGACAATTGTAATCAGGCCTGGGTCAGGGCAAAACTGTAGCTGCCATAAAAGTCGCCCTTGGTGGGACCTGACTCCCTGTTTCTTTTCTGCTCCCCTTCTTCCTAATGGCCTCATCATGCCCCCATCACAGTTTGGCTCCCCATCATGGTGATTTATCCATGCCTGTACAATACCTCCCCCATTACACCAGGAAATACCTCATTTTCCAGACTTTTCCCAACCCATTTGTTCCCATTAAAACATCAGTCCTGAACTTCATCCCCTCAGGATCTAGCTATTAATTCTGTGGGTCTAATCTCCTGAAACAATTAGTGCTAATGAATTAATGGGTGGGGTTAGTGATTAATGAGTTACCTTCTACATAAATATGTACTTTAGCAAAAACTTTCTGGAGATAAACTTTAACCCTAAAGAGTATTTCTACAGCATATTAAGACAACTTGGTAAACTAATGTGGGATATATTTGAAAACTAGTAGAATAAGGCATATTACTAATAATAACAACAATAATGATATTTTGCTTTAAATTTTGCCATTTTTTTTCTCATTTGGTCCTCACAACCATCTTGTGAAGTAGATAATATTTTTTCCCTTATCTTACAGTTGAGGAAACTGAGGCTAAAAAACATTGTGTTTTGCAAAGTCATGTAACTGGGATTTGAAGGCAGAATTTGAATTCAGTTCTTCTTTATTCCATGTCCAGCATTCTGAGCAATTATCTGCAACACAGTGATTTAATTTATGGTAAAATGTTGCTGTTCAGTTGCTTCAATCATGTGCAACTTTTTCTATCCCCATTTTTTTTTTTGTTTGTTTTGTTTTGTTTTTTGTTTTTTGTTTTTTTGGCCAAAGATACTAGCATGAATTGTCATTTCTCCAGCTCACTTTATAAATGAGGAACTGAGGCAAATAGGATTCAGTGATTTGCCCAGGGTCACACAGCTACTAAGTATCTGAGACTGGATTTGAACTCAGGTCAATTCAAATGTCAGACACAATCTTCTATCTATTGTATCATTAGAGATCTGAAGTGGTACAATGATAATACTAGGTAACACAATTGATAGAGTTCCAGGTCTGGAGTCAGGGAGATTAATC
The DNA here is from genome assembly GCA_023553655.1 of Myrmecobius fasciatus. Lineage (NCBI taxonomy): Eukaryota > Metazoa > Chordata > Mammalia > Dasyuromorphia > Myrmecobiidae > Myrmecobius > Myrmecobius fasciatus. The sequence continues at coordinate 197,418 of JAJPUD010002750.1, forward strand.
TTCCTGAGTTCAAATCTCAGCCTCAGCCACTTACTAGTGTGACCCTGGAAAAGTCACTTTACCTGTGTGCCTCAGTTTCCTCATCTGTAAAATGAGCTGGAGAAGGAAATGGCAAACCACTCCAGGATCTTTGCCAAAAAGCCCCAGGGGGTCACAAAGAGTTGAACATGAGTGAAACAATTTAACAACAAAACAGTGATTACTTTGTTCCCTACTGCCTGAATGCCAGATTTGTTACATTTCACCCATCCCCCAGAGTGTTTGGGTCCCCTAGGGAGTTGGAAGTGTATAGGCTCTCTATCAATAGCTCTAGCCCCTAATTTGTCATGTTCTGCCAAGTGTAGGGGGGGAATCTCCCACACTCCAGTTCTATTTAATCACTAATAGTTGAATTAGCTTTTATATACAAGTATTTACTTTGAAGAAATAATGACAAAGATACAATCAGCTTAGGCTTCTGCTAAAGAGCATTTCTCTTTAAATAAATAAATAAGTAAATGTCAAATTACCTCTTAAGTTCAAATTTCAGCACACTGACTTTTTGTGGCTCATTTTTCCAGCCTAATTCCTCACTTTGGACTTTATGTTAGGACCAGGTTCTGAAAATTTCTCAGAATGAATTTCTGAGCTTCTGTCTTCTTGGATAACAGTTCTGTTTTGGGGGGATATTTACTGTAGTGTTATTCTAGGATCCTTGTAACATTGTCTTGTATCATTGTATTGCAGAGAAGAGTCAAATTTATCACAGTTGATCTAGACTGTGTTTTGTAGCCTGAAAAACATTTTCCTCTGAACTCCTGTGAATTAGACCTTGCAAGTATTAGGAACCCTTCACATTAGAGAAAACTCAGATATGAAGGTATTACATCACTTTCCTGATTTTATACAGATAGTAAATGCTAGATCAGGGACTTGAACTCAGATCTTAAGACTCCATATTCAGTGTTGTTTCCACTATAGGAAGCTGTCAAATAAAGAATGGAAACTAATTAATCTCAAAATGATGTCAAACAGTGTTACTGGATACGAACATCTGAATAATCAAACTCTTTGGCTCAATGTACAAGCAAACTTTCTAAAAGTCATTTTTATATTCATAAGATATTTTCTATTGCTAAATGATTCACTCTTGTTAATTTCATTTTTTCTTCCTTGCCCCACTCACTTTACCTCAAATTATTCCTTTGTTTCCTACTTTAAAATTCATTTTCCAGTACTTCAGTGGTCTTTCTAAGAGCCTTGTGGTTTGCCATCATTCCCCCTGGAGAATCCACCTGTAAACTCCTTTCTTCCATTCACTCTTTCCATGCAAACCCCAAAGTCATATTGGCTCACCTTGACATTTCAGGATTGACTGGCATTTTCCTCTATATATTCCTTGGTATTTCACATATGTTTACAACTGGGGCCAAGGGGTAGAAGATGAGGGGGGGAGGATTCTTGTTTCTGTCACTCGTGAATCTTCACAATAATGATGCATTGCTTTGTCTTTATCCAACAGATCTCCAGCCAAAAAATATCCTGATGTGCTTCAAAAGCAAGATGACCATTAAACAAAGACCAGACTTAATGGGTCTCACATGTTTCCCTGAACACAAATAGAGGAAGTCCATCAGGCTGTTTGAGAAATCATATTCCAATGCTGTGGGGCTGATTTTCAACAAGAATCCCCATGGCTCTAAAGCCCTGGGCAGAAGCAGTAATCACAGTACCAGCCAGAACAAAGGGATATGTCAGATCAAAGTGCTCAATGTATAGAGTAATAAAGGGCAGAATTAAAAATAATAATAATCTCTGCAGATGGCTGTTTTAATCTATTAAAGCTCCCTAAATTAGGAGCCATTAGTCACAAAAATAAGGAAGACTCAGCCACTAAAATCAGTTTTTGTCCATTCACTAGAAGCACTGAAGTCACTGCTGATATCCCAGGGTGAATTTTCATGTGGCTGTCACAGCTGTGACAGCAAAGACAGCACATGGAGGCACTGGGCCACTGGGCTTCTGTACCTTGAACAGGTTTCCTGAACTTCAAACAGGCTACCTGCCAGTGCAAATTTCCTGACACATTCCTTTGAATAGCATTCAAAAATTATTCATTAAGCACCTGCTATGTGAAAAGCATTATGTTAGATACTAGGGGAGATTCAAAGTTTGGGCATACTACCTGCCTTCCTGAACCTTATAGTCTAGTACAGGGACTGGCAAACTACAGCCAACAGCCTAAATTTGACCTTGTTGCCTGTTTTTATATAACCCCAAAAGCTAAGAAAAGTTTTTATACTTTAAATAAATAAAATTTTATTTTAAACTATAAAAATTATTTTTGGCTACCAGCTACAAATAAAAAACAGGGAGTCCGTTTAATTTGTTATCCCCTGATTTAGTGGTAGGATGTGACACAGAAGTAGAAAAATTGTTGTTGTTGTTGTTTTGGTCTAGATCTCAATTTCCATCTTGATAAATGCCACCTATGCAATTTGTCTATGACCTAGAGTTGCCTAGAGGTCTTGTGGCTTGCCCTAAATTATACATCAATATGAGTCAGAAGCAGGTCTTCAACCCAGTTTTCCTCCATTTAAAGCCAGTCCTCTCTCTACTCCACTATCCTATCTGTTTTCGTTAGAATAATTTTCCTCAAATATATTTCTCCCTTCACTCAACTGACCAAGAACCTAAATGATTCCCCATTTCTTTGTATATTAAGTACAACTTCTCCAGTTTTCAAGATTTTCCTCAACTCAGGCTTCCCCCAACTAATTCACATAACACTAGATTCCTGCAGTTACTATAATACACATAGGATAAATGCATTCTAAAGTTGTAAAACTAAGTACTAAACAAAGATCACTTTCAACATCAGGGGAATCAATAATAATAACATTTTCAAATAGCACTTTAAAATTTGCAAAGCATTTTATATCTACAATTCCATTTAATCTCACAAGAATCCATTGAGACAAGTACTATACATTTTGTTATTCCATTTTATAAATGATGGCAATGGCCCTGGACGCAGGAAGAATAATTGGCTTGCCTATGATTACACAGCTGACACATGTTAGAAGCAGAATTTGAAACCAGATCTTTCTGATTTTCTGTCAAGATTTCCTCCTTTTTTCACTTTAACTACTCACTTGAGTAGTTCTGGGTTGACTTCCTTAGAATCTCACTCTATACTGATGGTGGTAGTGGCAGTGATTGTTCTTCATTCCAAAGAGGACCAAAATAACATCAGTAAGTTAGAATCAAGTTACAGACAGAAATAGTTCATGTAAGTAAACATTTGGGGTGGATTCTCTAGATTTGAGCATCTTGAGTTTCTTTTCAGCTATTTCAATTCTGTTTTACTTATAGAGACCAGCACCCTCTCTGATAAGGGCACTTCATGCTGGATGATACTATATCTCCCATGTGTCTCCCATGTCATAAAATCAATTCTAAAATTCTTGAGAGAGGACTTAAGAGTATTCTTGCATCATTTTTTCCTGACCAGCATGTAAGTGATTGCCCTAAGTGAATTCTCCATAAAATAGTCTTTTTGACAATTATACATTTGGCATTAGAATGTTGCCCAGCCCAATGGAGTTGGAAAGACCAGAATGGTAGAACGATTGGCATGTCTGAAAATTTTCTGTTTCATAATACTATAAATAAGAAGTAAAGACCTAGCTTTTGTAGGAGTTGACATCCTGTATTTATAGAATAGAAGATAAATATTATGCTTTTCAAATGGCCTACTATTCTCTTCCCTCTTCTAATTGACCTCTACTTTTCAAAGGTATGGTTTTGTTTTTGTTTTTGTTTTTGTTTTTTAGCAATTTTCACTTTAGTAAGTCTGGAAGAAAAACCCTATTTATTCAATTTATTGAGGGCCATGTGAATGTCTGGTGAGATAGGACAACTATGGCTATGGAGATGAGCCCTAACAAGAGATAAATCAAGATGCTTTGGATCTGATAGAATTGCAAATCTAAAATCTGCCAAAGATTCTAGAGGGTGTTGTATTTGAGAGGCAGTATGTCTAGGTGAAAGTATTCTAGCTTTGAAGTCAAGAGACAAAATTGGGTCAAGGGGTCTACCACTTACTGGCTGAGTGATACTGGGCAAATCACTTCACTTTGCTCAATTTCTGTTTCCTCCTCTTTAAAACAGAGATAATTCCTGTTCTGTCTACTACACAGGGCTATGAGGATCAAATGCCATAATGTATATAAGCCAAGTACTCTTTTCTAGTTTATAAATACTTATAAACATGTTATTCCCACAGCTAGATAGGAAACTCCCTGAGGAGAAATGCTGTTTTCACTTTTGCTGTATATCATGGCACCCCTGACTAACACATATATGGTGTTTCATAAATGCTTCAAGATTGATTGCTTGCTTGAAGCGTAATCACAAAGTGTTATAAAAATAGAAGTTTTGAATTTAAATCCAGAATCTAGCAATTCCAACTAGCTCAAAAGTGCATTGGGGAATGCCAGGTAATATAATAAAATCAGTTGTTTGAATTCTATTCCTTTGTTCTGTTTTATATTGTGTGTATGTATATTCAGAGACCTTTGTTTAATTCATAAAGCTTAGAAAACAATTGATATATGCATTTTTCTATTCTAGAGAATCAACCTATTGCCCATATTCTAGAGAGACACACCTATTTCAATCACTGACGAAAGAATATTTACATTTAACTATGAAGGCAACATGTGGTACAACATAAGCACTGATTCTAGCAGTGAGGCACCTGTATTCAAATCTCACTTCCAATGCTTACTGCCTGGGTTATCCTTCACAAGCCTCTACAGTCCTCAGTTTCCTTATCTGTAAAATGTGGGGTGTGGACTAGATCACTTTTGAAGTCCCTTCCTTTTCTAAATCTACCATTCTATGATCATCCATGATCCTGGGAACTGATGATTTGAATAGCAAAGGCTCTCAAAAGATCAAAGGATCTATATTAGCCACAGCAATCAGCCCATGGCAGATGAGAGGTACTCTGCTTAGATGTGTCAAAGCCCATTTTGCTTCTCATTCCCTGAGCCAATCTACAAGTACTAGGTTCAGTGACAGGACAGCCAACATTCCAGTGAAGCCACCACAAGGCAAAAAAGCCATTTGAACTTACTAGTGGAACCTTTTCTTCTTCTTAGCATGAGTTGTCATTATGATCTCAGCCAGGCCCATTAAAATGCCTCTAAGTCATACTACTCTTCCTGAATGAGATGCCTCTCCACTGCAAAACAATTTATAATAATTCCCATAGCATGCATGCTCTAATGTTTGTTAAGTGCCCTCATGGGCAGAGACTCAACCCTTCCCAGAAATAATGAGCTCTTTGAAAAACTGCTCACAATCCCTTCTTATCTAAATGAGCAACCCTCTCCACAAATGTACATACATACATCATTATTGCCATTATCATTTAAAAAATTACTTATTACATATATGCCTAAGGTTTAGGGCTAAGCACTGTTCATACACTCAAGAATTGTAAGCACTGACCTTTTAATGAGACCTACCAGTGTTTCCTGTTTTATCCAGCACTCTGCATTTCAAACATATTACATGTCTATTGGTGGTGATGTGTATGGTGGGAGAAATTACTTAGAGCTGATTGCAGATAGTAACAAGGCATATTAGTCCAGAAGAGTTCATTAACTGTAGCATTTGGAATGGAGAAAGCTATACCTAAGAATTGGAGTGGTGGCACCTTATAACAGTATTTGAAGTTTTAAGATTTATATTTGCAAAAATGTCACTTTTTGAATCTTCATGAATCCTACTGTACTTTCCCGAACCTAATATCTCATCATAACTTGAAGGACAACTGAGATTTTTAATGCTGTACTAGAAGAGTAAGCATGAGCTCTGGTCATTCATATCAAGCAGCAAACCTTTCAAGTCCATTTCTGGGGATGAAATATCTGTCAGTGATTCTTATTGTTGATTGGGACTAGTCAGTGAGCCCACTCCTTATTAACGTGCTTACGTGTTCAACAGGTGCAGTTCCCACATGGATTTTGGAACATGAGGAGACATCCTATAACTGCTTCCAATGTGCTAACTACATAGTACAGAGGAACCTCTTTGATTGGCTGAGTAACTGGAAATAGGAGTACATTCACAAGACACTTAACAGAGCAGCTTTTTTTTCTTCTCTCTGGTCTGCCTTCTTCCTACCAGGCGGTGCTAAAGTGAAAGAGAGGAAAGTTAGAAATCTATATTGTTAAGCAGGTGAACCTTGAATTCTGTCCATGGAGAGCCAACAGCCAGAGAATGACATGAAGATGATCCAGGAAGGGCTCTGCTTTGGTTCAGTAGAAGCAATACTCATTCAAATGAAACCAGAAATATGGAAAGTAATATCTTATATTTACTTATTTATGTATAGAGAGTTTCTGCTCAATAGCACTCAAGCTTCTTAAAGACAAAGATATTGTTATTGCTGTCTTTATTTTCTCAGCACCTCTCATCATGGATGGTTCCTTTGTCATTTTTCAGATGCTTGAAGAGAATTGAAAGAGTTGCTTCCTTAAGACTGTTTCATCTACCAAGTACCTGTTGTCTTGATTTTTCAAGTACTCATTGACCAAAGTTTAGATTGTTCATGAGACCTCAATTTTCTTCCTTTTATTTAAGGGCTCTCTCTTTTGGAGGCAGTTGGCTGTTAATTAACATTTCTAATAGAAAAAAGCACCAGAAATGGGCACATCACCTAAGTACCTATTTGGTTGCTTGCTGGAAGCATTAATAAAAGATTTGATGATTTTGTTGGACATGCGACTGATTAGGTCATCGAAAGTTAGCTATAGTCTTTTGCTTAGCTTTTGAAGAAAGTTAGAGAGGGATAGAGTCATAAGATAAAAGAAGTAAAAGGGATTAATTAATATATGGAAATGAAAGAATAAGCAAATCGTCTAGTCAAGCCTAGAAACTATGTTAGGAAGTAGCAAGAGATTTAAAAGATTTACATGAATGTAAAGGAGAGAATGTCCACTTCCTTCCTTCATTTCTCTCTTCTTTGAGCTAGATGATGCAGTGGATATAATGCTGGGTCTGGAGTCAGGAAAACTTGAGTTCAAATCTGTTCTCAGATATTAACTGTAATTCTGGGCAAGTCATTTAACATAATTTGTCCTGGTTTTTATCAACAGTAGAATGATGGATATAATGGCACCAAAATTGTTGTGAATTGTGTTGATCTGTGAAGATCAAATGAGATAATATTTGTAACAGCACAATGCCCGACACATAAGAAATGCAAAGTCTTTTTCCTTTCTTCTTGTTAAGTCCTAGATATAATTGGCTTAGGATAATGGGAAAAGTTCTGGATTTAGAAGAACTGAATTTGAACTCCATCTATGCTTCTTATTACTTTTGAAGTAAGTCACATACTCTTTCTGAGAATCAGGTTCCCCACCTGTAAAATGAGAATGGTAATTACTCTAGTGCTTATTTTATAAGTTTATTATGAGACTCAAATGAGAAAATGTGTGGAAAAATATTTTTCAAGCCTTAATGCACCATTTGAGTGCCAGATATTATTTGGGTCCCGACTGACTCAGATTAAATGTAAATAACAATCATTTCTGCCTTGGCTAGAAACCCTGAGAGTCTTCCCCTCCCAGATTCATCCATTTATTTATTTAGATTTGAGGGGGAACTAGGTAAAAAAGGAGATTCTTTGCTTCAATTGCTACCTAGCCTTAATCACTGAATGGATGAGGCAAAAGACATTAATTTAAAAAGACCAAGATTTCCCATTTCATCCAGGGCCATTTCTAGTCAATCTATATCTTGCTACTGGTCTCAGATGGCTCTGGAGGAGAAAGTGATGTAACCTTTCATAGCCTTCCCTCACTTAAATCCAACTAATTTGCATGTCACAGCATCACTTGTCTGATGTTATGATCCTCTTCAAGAAAAAAGGACAAAAAAAGACAGCATTATTTAATTACCTGTATAATATTGGCCAAGTCATTTCACCCAGTTTACTCATCTACAAAATAAGGGAGTTGGATTAGAACAAAAGAGTTGGACTAGATGTCTTCAAAAGTCCTTTCTAACCCTAAGTCAACAATCATTCTTGCTATGTTGGATAGAAATTAATAGTAGTTCTTTTCTCTCTTCCCTTTGACATTTTTTTTTAATTTTCCTCTCCAAAGTTAGTCAAATGAGACTCTCTGACTTTGTGCTTGGTTTCATAGATCATTGTTTGAGAACTGTAAGGGATCTTAGAGACCTTTAAGTCCACCTCCCTTCATTTTACAGATGAAGAAACTGAGGCACAGAAAAATCAAATGACTCATGAAGGCACATAGCTAGTAAATGTTCTAAGCAGGATTTGTATCCAGTCTTCTTAACTCCTGGTCTAACACTCTCTCCATCACACCACGTTCTAAGCTGAGAACCATTGGTGCTATCTCTAATATATCAATCAATCAACACATCAATATGTCAATCAGTTTTGCATTGAATTGAGTCTGAGATGAAGTAAAGACCCTCAGTCCCCCAAGGGTTAAAAACCAAAAAGAAGCCTCCCAGATTTCCTCACACTCGACTGAAAAGCTTGAGTCCGCACATGTGCCAGCCATTGATTCACTCCACACTCCAGCTGTCCCATTTATTGCTAACTGTACATGGGCAAACTGCTTCCAAATCGTGCTGCTGAAATGTGGTCTCACAAGTTTTTGACAGTGTTAATTACTGAATTTCCCAGGCCTGCCAGCCATCCTTTCTCCACGGAAGGCCCCACCATGTGCAACTTGCTTCCCAGGGTGCTCCCCTTGAGCCTGGGCTTGGCAGCCGGAAAGCAACGTTTTTAAAGATGTTTTTATTTGGTTTACTGTTCAGTTCCTTGTCCCCACCCCTTCTCTTTCTGGGACTGAAACATATTTTCTGCATTTGTGGCAGCAGGCCACCAGGTTCTTTGTGACTCTATTTTTGTGAATTTCTGCCCTTACATTAGTGCCAGAGGCAAGGCCCCAAGCTGGAAATCTATCTACCAACTGCACAGATACTCATGTACAGGCAAATGAATGGGTTTCAATGTAGGTGTGTGTTTCTTATGGAGGAGAAATGCAGAAGTTGTCAGAACCCTTCCTGAGAGCTTTGACACCTGGGAAAGTCAAAACTTTGCCAGGGACAAGTTACAGGAAGTAAATATTCTATCCCATCAATTTTTCAAGACTGGATCTCAGGTTTTGTGGGCAATAGTTGCTCCTTGGGAGGGATCCATGGTAGGGTGAGGATTAGGGTATGCTGGAGCAAGCTTACACCAGCTCTCAGAGAACCACTCGATCAATTTTCAGGATGAACATTTATACCTCAGAAATCCACAAATACTAAATATCGGGGCTTGATTTACAGTTTTGTTGATGATTTAGACTTAAGAAAGTAGTTGAGAAAATAATAATAATAATAATAATAAATACACACACATATATCTACATATACATATATATGTACATATATATATATATTATTAAGCTTTAAAGTGTGTCATATAGACATTGTTTTTCCCCTAAAGAGCAGGTTGTTAAATATTTTCTAGCACACTCCTTGATGGGGTGAGAATTAAATTAATGGGAGATAAGTCATATGAGATACTGTTAATGGAGGTAAGAAGTGGGCCATCTGGTGGATTTGAAGTCTTCTTGCTAAACAAGACCTAAGTTCTGCTCTTCTTCTGGTGGTAAAGGACCCTGAGTACTTATAGTCCCTTCTAGATTTGGTACCCTAAACCAAGACACTCTGCCCTCCTTATGACCCTAGAGGTAGTTCCAATTCCTCTCAGAGTTTGTGCAATCCACATTCAAGAGCAATGTCATCTATACACCCATGTAATAACTAATTTTCCTTTCAGAAACCATTCAAAGGGGAACCTCAGGTAGACAAGGTATGCTTTCATGAGATATTTCCCCAAAGAAAAGAATTTGTATCACTTTTATGCCTGATTTATTCTGATCCTTCAGTAATAGAAATTTGGCTAGCTATGCCATGAAGCAACACAAATCACATTCACAAGGCCTTTAATATGTCATTCATTAAGATGACTTTTGGCTTCCATTGTGGGGTTCCTCTTGTTCCACCATAGAGCCCCAGGGAAGGGGGAGGGGGAATTAGAAATAAAAAAGCGCCAAGCCACAAAAATAGCTGCCATGGAAGCCACTGTGGTCACAGGGCTAATGCCAACCCCAAAGGCATGTACCAACACAGTTGCAGATGTTAACTTTGGCTATGTGACACAGCATGTGGGCCTTTCAGAATCAATGAACCACAAAACGATGAAAGTTTTCATCTTCCAGATCACATGCCCATAATTCTTGATCACTGAATCAAATTCCCTCTCTTTTACTGGCAGACAAATTCTTAACAGTTACCACACAGACTCACACAAAGAGGACACTCCCTTTTGTTTTGTTTTGATTTTTTTTCTTTTTTCTCCCCCCAAAGTTTTCTGACAGTACATGCAGGGTTGTGACCACTGAAATGCTCATGGACTTGAGGGTGCTCAACAACTCTAGGTGTGAATCCAAAATGGAAGATTGTGGGTTTTATAGAAACCACTGTGGACTGAAGGAAATCCTCAAAACAGCAGGGTGTAGTACTCTTAGTCAGTGGGCACTCCTCCTTAAGAGGTGTGTGTGTGTGTATGTGTGTGTGTGTGTGTGTGTGTGTGTGTGTGTGTGTGTGTTCAATAGGGCAGTTGTTATTATTCTGTCTGTCTTCTACCACACTGACTCTCCAAATAAAAACATATCCGGAATTGTATATAAAAAAACCTTTTATATACAAATTCTTCCTAAAATGGGAACCTTAGGCTGGGATCTTTTTTTCCCTTTTTCAGGTTGACTTTGGACATGCAAAGACAATGCTCTACTTTCAAAACAAACAAAAACAAAGTGCCCAAGATGACAGAATAAAGTAATATTTGTCTTATATGCCAAGATGATTTCTAAAGGACACCCCTAACTTTCTAAATACCTTAGCTCTTTTTTTTAATTCTTCTGAAGAAACAGGAGTATTATTTGTTCAGTTGTGCCCAACTCTTAGTGATCCCATTTGGGGTTTTCTTGACAAAGATATTGGAGTGATTTACCATTTCCTTATCCAGTTCATGTTTACAGATGAGAAAAGTGAGACAACAGGGTGAAGGGTCACACAACTAGTAAATGTCTGAGAAGAGATTGGAGTTCCATAAGATGAATCTTCCTAACTTCAGGCTCGGCACTATATATATTGGGCTACATAGCTGCCCTGAGATAGCATTAACAGAACAGGGAAATTAAGGCAAAAAAAAAATTAGGATCTCAATATACAGTAATTAAAATCTTAGCATACTTTCTCTCATTCCATAAATATTTTAATTGTTGAATCTGGAATTTTAAAGTAATGTTAAAATAATTCTTGAACCACCCATTTGAGAGATACAGTTTCAGGCCAGATTCAGACTTCCTCATGTGTCCTTGGAAATTTACAAAGAAACAACTTAATTTCTATTTTGTTTTATAAAAATCACATTTATTCTGTTTGAATTCATTCAAATTCTTAATTTAATTCAAATAGTGAAGCTTTTCCCACTAATGCCTTTTCTTGTGATACATAAAAGATTTTTTATATTGTCTCTTCAAAAAGAGTTGTCCAAAAGTGGAATATGTAGAGGGTTTCCCACCACTTGGAAATATCATCCACAGTTCAGATGGCCATTTATTGGAGATAAAGGTAGATCTGAGTTCTTTCCTTGGTTGCAAATCAGAATCAGAACTCAGCTTCTGAATCTACAAGATTTCTAATTGGACATAGGTCAGTATTTCCAAATAAAGTGTGTAATACACAATATTTGAGCAGTGAGTCTGACTTCAGGCCTGCACCATGGCTAGTTATCTATTCTTATCCATATAGATGTTCCCAAATTCACAACTATTAATTAGATATTTTGTGCCTAACATAGAAGACATAAAGCACAGCCTTCAGTTCCATTGGATTTGAGGAGCATAAGAGATACAAGGATGCTACAAAGCCACTGCTAGGGAAGATATCAAGAGAGGGAAGAGCAGGTTAGAGCTCTACCTAAATAAATAAAATGCCAGTGTCTTCTAATAATAATAACTAGTATTTATATAGATATTTATGTCACTTTATTCTCATATCACCTCTGTGAGGACAGTTCTCTACCAGAGAGAGAGGGGGGGGAGAAGAGAAGGAAGAGAAGGAGGAGGAGGAGAAGGAGGGAAGAAGAGGAGAGACAGAGACACAGAAAGGCAGACACACACACATATAAAGGCAGACTCAGAGGCAGAGAGAGAGACAGAAAGAAATACACAGAGACAGATGGACAGAGACAAAGGCTGAGAGTCAGACACATACAGAGAGAAGAGAGACAGAGACAGAAATAGAGAGATGGAGAAATTACTTAGGATTTGAAGAAAGGAGACTTAAGTGACTCATCCATGATCTCACAGCTAATATAAGATAGGATTTGATCTCTGGTCTTCCTGACTCACTGTACCACCTAATTAAATTATTGGAAAGTCAATAATAATACATACATATATTTTCTGAAAGCTACTTTGAGATCAGTGATATTGTAGTTAATGTTCATACTATCCCAAATCCCTTCATTAATACAATTGTTTTTGGACAAACTACAGAAAATTAATTCTCTAAACAATGACCATTGTAGGCTTTAAACTTGGAAGGAGCACATGTAGAAGCCTACCTAGAGGATCTTTCTTTCTCGGACAAAATGGAAACTATTTAACTCAGAGCATGGGCTCGGAACCATAATCTGCAGTCACAGAGAAGACCCCATTGACCACTTGTTCCAACTTGTGTCTAATCAGAAATTCTTATTACAGCATCTTCATGTAATTTAATTTTAATGTTTGGCATTGATCATCTGAATGTCATGCACAGTCTTTTCCAGACATATGTCTTGAAAAAGAAATATGCCATAATGGATAAAATCAACAAGAGTTGGGCTCAGATCATCTTTAGGCAAGGCAACTGATGGAATTCAAGCAACTCCATAGCCCTTGCCTACTAAGTTACAGATGGGCTGTGTTTGGCATTAATTATATTTCCATACTAGAATTTTCTAATGCTGATGACACAGTGGATCTTGGACATATTCACATATTCCTTGATTTAAGAATATCCACAACAATCACAAATGCACTTTTTCAGGCTTCTACCTGAGTTTGATCTTAGAATATATAACATAAGAGTGAATGAACATTGGTCATGCCACATGTTTTGAGCCAGAGTGGTCTTAATCGAAAGTTAGTCAGCTTTACAAACATTGCTCTAAGATTATTCAATTAAGTTGCAAACAGAGGAAATGAGACTACCCATTCTTGTTTTTGAATGGGAGTTTAAGTTCTTATACATTCTTTTTTCATTGTTTTTTAAGTACAGAAATATTCTTTGAGAAGGGAGTCAAATTCCCTTTCTCCTCAAAAATAAAGGTAATGATATGAAAAGTATATATTGTGCCATTGAGATACATTGCCATGTCATATAAGATAGCTGATCTATTTTTTAAACATTATATACAATTAATTTCTTTTCCAATTTTTCATTCAGATGTCAAAATAATCTTTTTAATGAACACATCTATATTGTTTCATTGATCACAAATCCTCCACCAGGGCTCCATTGTTTATAAGACTCAATGTGGACTTGGCATTTGAGAACCTCCACAAAGTCTCACCAACTTTTTCAAATTTATTTTACAAATTACCTTTCTCTTGCTGTCTTTTCCTAACCAACTATACCTCTAACACATCTACTCTGTTGTCTCCATTTATTTGCAAAGGCAAGCTCCCATCTTTGAATTATTCCATCGACATTCTTTCAAAATGTTTTTCTTGTTCTGTGGTCTATTTCAATTTTACCTCTTCCATGAAGTCTTCCCAAACTTTCCCTGCTGAAAATGGCATTTTCCTTCTCACAGCTAAGTGGCACACTGGTTAGACCACTGGTCACGGAGCCAGTAAAAACTAGTTCAAATTCAGCCTCAGATACTGGGTGATAACTCTGGGTGATCCTGGCAGAAAGTAGGGACTTAAAACATTTCACTTCATTCCTTTGTTCCTTCATTACCTCATTTCTTCCTTTCTCCCTCTCTCCCTTCCTTCATTCCTTCCTTTCCTTTCTTCCTTCTTTCCTCCACTTCCTTCTTTCTTTCCTTCTTCCCCTTCTTCTTTTCCTCCCTTTTTTCTTCCCTTTCCTCACTTCCTCCACTTTCTCCCTTCCTCCCCTTTCTCTTTTTGTTTTTTTTTCCTTTTTTCCTTATCTCTTCTGTTTCAGTATAACTTCTTCAAGAGTAGAGATTATCTTATTTATTGTATTTATATCATTAATGTCCTAGCATACTGTCTAATCCATAGCAACATAGTTCTTGAGCTGGAAAGGACCTCCATGACCATTGAGGCACAAAGAAGTTAGGGATGTCATTTTGGATTTGATGTAGGATTCACACTTAGGTCTTCCTGACTCCAAGTCTATTGCCTTTTTTACTACCCTGAATTGCTTAGGTGTTTACTACGTGCTTTTTGGTATTTTTTGAAGCTTTTTATTTGCATAACATATGTATGGGTAGTTCCTCAACATTGATCCTTACAAAGCTTTCCATTACAAATTCCCCCCCCCAAGTTCCCTCCCCTCCCTTCCCCTAGATGGCAGGAAGTCCACTACATGTTAGTTATATTAAAATACTTGACAAGTTGAATATATGTATACATATTTCCATACTTATCTTGCTGTGCAAGAACAATCGTATCTACATGAACAAAAAAGATCTGAGAAAGGAAACCCGATGCAAGCAATCATCAATAGAGAGCATGAAAATGTTATGTTATGGTCCACATCTCATATCCCTCTCTCTGGGTGTATATGGCTTTCTTCACTGAACAATTGGAACTGGTTTGAAACATTTCATTGTTGCAGAGAGCCATGTACATCAGAATTGATCATCATATAGTCTTGTTGTTGCTGTATATAATGATGTCTTGGTTCTGCTGATTTCACTCAGCATCGGTCCATGTAATTCTCTCCAGGCCTCTCTGAAATCGTCCTGCTGGTCGTTTCTCACAGAACAATAATATTCCATAACATTCATATACCATAATTTATTCAGCCATTCTCCAATTGATGAGCATCCTTTCAGTTTCCAGTTTCTAGCCACTACAAAAAGGGCTGCCACAAACATTCTTGCACATGTGGGGCCCTTTCCTTCGTTTAAGATCTATTTGGGATATAAGACCAATAGAAACACTGCTGGGTCAAAGGGTATGCACCGTTTGATAACTTTTTGAGCATAGTTCCAAATTGCTCTCCAGAATGGCTGCATCCATTCACAGTTCCACCAACAATGTATCAGTGTCCCAGTTTTCTCACATCCCCTCCAACATTCCTCATTCTCTTTTCCTGTCATCTTGGACAATCTGACAGGTGTGTAGTGGTACCTCAGAGTTGTCTTAATTTGCATTTCTCTGATCAATAGTGATTTGGAGCACATTTTCAT
>JAJPUD010002750.1:213043-258333 GCA_023553655.1 Myrmecobius fasciatus
GATGACAGGTGTGTAGTGGTACCTCAGAGTTGTCTTAATTTGCATTTCTCTGATCAATAGTGATTTGGAGCACATTTTCATATGACTAGAAATGGTTTTAATTTCATCATCTGAAAACTGTCTGTTCATATCCCTTGACCATTTATCTACTGAAGAGTGGCTTGAATTCTTATAAATATGAGACAATTTTCTGTATATTTTAGAAATGAGGCCTTTATCAGAACCCTTAAATGTAAAGATGATTTCCCAATTTGATGATTCCCTCCTAAACTTGTCTGCATTAGTTTTGTTTGTACTACATGCTTTTTTAAATCATTTTTACTTATTATACAAATAAATATCATACATAATATCTATCATATTACAAATCTCTTGAACGTAAATACTGTGCCATTTTTCATCTTTGGGTTTTGAATATGTGCCTTCCATCTGATAGGCACTTAATAAAATGTTCATTGTTGTTATTAGTTAATTAAGTTGTATCTGACTATGTGACCTCATAGACTTTGTCCATATGGTTTTCTTGGCAAAGATATTAAAGTGGTTTTCCATTTTTTTCTCTGGTGTGTCCTATTTTACAGATGAAGAACTGGGGCAAATAAGAGTTAACTAACTTGTCCAGGGTCACAGTAGTCTTGAAGCTAGATTTGAACTTAGATACTTCTGATTCCAGGCCCAGTGCTTTATCCACGGAACCATGAAGCTGCCTCTATGTAATAGTCATTACATTCAACCAAAAACTTGATTTTAAATCTTACCTTTTAGGTGAATTTTTTGTTCTAATCTCATAGACTCTTCTAAAAACATTACTTTAGTGACGCCATATTCAAGCACTCTAATTATATTTATGAGTTCACTTTTTTTCAAGAAATATTTCTTAAACACCAGTATTCAGGTCACTGGATTAGATATAATAAGTTTGGGAGCCAAAATTCCATTAACATTAAATATTAACATCAATTATATTCACTGATTAATTATAATAAATTAATACTTTGCATATATATTTTTTCTAAGCTATTTTCCATTTATTGTCCCATTTTATTCTCATATTGCTTCTCTAATGAAGAAAAAGCAAGAGTAAGCTCCATTTTAAAGAGCAAGAAATTGAGTGGAGAAAAAAGGCTTAGCAATTTAGCCAAGACCATACGGTACTTAATTTCAGGGCTTGAATTTTTTATATGTAAACTTGACTCCAAACTTGGTGTTCTTTCAAGGACTAAACTAATATATAATTGGTAAAGCAAAGTTTAGTTTCCTATCAGAATCATATCTAGAAGTAAATTCTGGAAACAGACTGGAGCAAAAGGTTCAGGAAAAGCAATGAACTACTCAGAAACAAAGAGAGGAAGCAGACAAAGAAATAGGGCAGAACTGAGGAGGATTGGGTTGAAGCTGGGGAAGAAGATGCCAAGAAAGCATTCTGTAGGTGGGCAGAAAAAATACACTGTAGGCCAAGATAAAGAAATAAGTCTGTCAATCAGAAAACATGTATTAAGTGCTTCCTATGTGCCAGGCACTGTGCTAAGGCTGTGAGACAAAGAAAGTTAGCAGCAGTCTCTGTTCTTAAGGAGCTTACATTGTAATGAAGGAAGCAATATCTTGTTTTATGTAGTTATGGATTATATACAGAGTAAATGAAAGATCTCCTTAGAAGGGGAGGCATTAGCAGTTGGTGGGGGGATATTCAGAAAGGTCTAAGTCTTGAAGGCAAAACAGTAATCAAAACAGTAGCCAGGAACCAAGACATATTTAAATATAAGATACCAAGGCAAGGAGTTAGAAAAGAGTACAAATAGCAAAGAGCTCTCATAATTAAGGCAAATTCTGACTCAGCCACAAATCCAGTTACATGTTTCTTACTTGGGCAGGAGCCAATTCGTAAGCAGGTCCATTGTAGGATGGCAATAGATGAGCCACTTTGGAGAGAGATGATGAGTAGGTTAATTTGGGTGGAGTATAGAGAGTGAAACAATTTGGGGAAATCTTGACATATTTATTTTAGCAAAGACTTGTACAAATTGTCGGGTAGCTCTGTATATATGCATATCCATGCAAGTTTTCTTAAAACATACATGTATATATGCTCACATATAAGCTCACACATTTGCTTTTTTAAGCCCATAACAAGAAAAAAATGTCTTCAATTTATATTAAGTATAGAGTCTAAGGATGAGCTTGAAATTAGAGAAATTACTAAATGAAGGACACTGCGTTCTTTTATTCTGATGAACTGAAGATGTTCCATTAAAAAGCAAATTATTCACTTCAAAATTCTGAATAGGATCCGATTTAAATTGTTCCAGTTAGTTAAATTTAGGGTACTGAAAAAAATTCCAATACAAGAATCTTTTCTGGGCCTATAGCATTTGTATTTGATTGCAAATGAAATAAAACTTAATTCAGTTTATTCTCTTGCCAATCATCATGAGAACAGTGTTCCAAGTCAGTCCAAAAAAAATGTCCATAGGCATGTTACAAAATGGCCTATCTTGGATGTCTAGTTCAGTTCTTTCCAGTTTAACATGCATGGCTTTTTGCTTAATGACATATTTCCATTGATTGACAGAATGAGATAATATATGTAAAATATTTTGTAAAATTATTATGTGGTAATATATATATAAAATATAATTTTCAAGAGAAAGTAGCATGTTGTATTCAGAAGGATATGGGTTCATAACTAAATAGCTGCAAATAATCTTAGGAGACATCTAGTCTAATCCTTCACTAAATTGAGGCCAGAGAGATTGTGACTTTCCCAACATCACATAAGTAAAAAGTAGTAGATCCAGGTCCTCTGTCTTCTAGCTTCTCTACTTATTGGTTGTAAGATCTTGGAAAAGACATTTAACACTTTTAAATCTCAGGGCTTATTTATTCTATAAAATGGAAGTAATATCCCCGATCTACCTATTTCAAAATGGTTTTGTGAAGATCAGATGACATGACCTATATGTATAAAAATATTTACAGTAGTTCTTTTATGGGGACAAAGAATTGGAAATTGATGGGATGCCCATACTGGGAAAGAGCTAAATAAATTGTGGTATGTGGTTATGATAGAATAATATTGTGTTATACGAATAAGCAGGATGTTCTCAGAAGAACCTGAAAAGACTTCCATGAGCTGATGCAAAGTGAAATGTACTATGTACAAAGTAACAGCAATATTATAAAATGATCAGCTAACTATTCTCAGCAATGCCATGATCCACGATAACTCTGAGTGACTTATAATGAAAAATGCAATCCATACCAAGAGAAATAACTGATTGTATCTAAATACAGATTGAAGCATCAAAAATAAAATGAGGTAATATTTTTGCTTTGTATATATTTTACACTAACATCTAGGTACATAATTTTTATTAATAAAATATAAGCTCCTTGAGGGTAGGGACTGGGAGTTCTTAGAGGCAGGAGTGTTTGTATAAACTCATTGACAGATGCATAATATTGTTATTCAGTTGTTTTCTGTCATGTCCATCTCTTCATGACCCCATTTAGAGTTTTCTTGACAAAGATTGGAGTGACATGCTATTTCCTTTTCCATTTCATTTTACAGATGAGGAAACTGAGGTTGTACAAACAGTGACTTGCCTACTCACACAGCTAAGAAGTATCTGAGATCAGATTTGAACTAAGGGCTTCCTGACTTTAGACTTGGCACTGTCCACTGTGCCACCTAGCTGCCTAAATATTCATAATAAATGTTTTTAAAATAAAAGATAATTTATCTGAAAGTGTGTTGTAGATTACAAGGACTGTGCAAACATATATTGTTGATGGCATAAGAAATGGTGATTTAAAAAAAAAACTTTTTTCATACATATTTTTGTCTTTTATATATTTCAGTTTCTTCCAATCTGGATCACACATGTGTGAAATCATCATCTAATTGAAAAATGAGTGTCCTGAGGTCAAACTCAGAATGACAACTAGTCCTAGATAAAATTTGAAAGTTATCATTTGAGCATATATCACCTCCCCCTTTCAACATTTTCTGACCCATGCTTCCCTAATCTTGTTGCTTCCTCTATCTTCCCTCCTTCCTTCAACCTTTAGACTCTACCCAGACCAGATCTCCCTGGAACTGACTCAGTAGCATTTTGATTTCCCAGTCTTGCTATTAAAACCTTTCTTTTCTCTGCCTTGGTCCCTGTAAGGGAATTGTCACACTGGAAAGTAAGCTGATAAACTAATCCCTGTGAAGCTGTTAATGGCTGATAATAATTTAAACTATTACTAACCCAATGGTCTTATATACTTATTTACACTTTAAGCTTGTATTTGTTTTGAAAGAAAGGAAAAGGATCCTGAGAGAGACTCCTCTTTCCTTCACTTATGTTTTGAAAATTGAGTGCTAAACCCGAGTTCCCTCCTGAGCACTGCATGATTTTAATTGGTTCTCTATCCAGCAGTATCTAACCTCATAATGGTTTTAGCCTGCAAACCTACAATCCACAGTTTAGGGCAACCTCTTTCTGGCCTTTTTACTAGATCATTATTCAACTGAGTGCCTAACATTGCAAGACAGTATATTTGCCACTGAAATCAAAAAGCCTGAAAGGTAATAATAATCTCTTTCCTCAAGAAATTTCCATTCTACTAGGGATAAGACCTATAGACAAATAGCATACATAGATATGATCTGATCTGTGATTTTATTGACATAAAGGACTCCAGTGAGGAAACTCTTTCCATGGATGCAGAGCAGCAATAGTTCTACAATTTATCATCTTCTAGAACTGCTGGGAGCACTTAGAAGGTAAAAATGGTCATATAGCCATTATATATATCAGAGGAGAAAACAAATGGGATATTGCTTTTCTCACTCTCAGATCAGCTTTCTATTCACTGTACACTGCTACTTACCATACAAATAAGTATAATATGAGGCAATTTGTGGTAGCATTGGTAACTAAAAGAGTCAGGAAAGCCTTGAGAGAGGAGGTAACATCGAAGTCAGTCTTAGAAGAAAGATAAACATTTGAAGGATGTAAGTGAGGAGTTAGTCTATTCTAAAAATGGGAAAATAGTATCCACAAGTAGATGGAGGAAGAAGAAGGAATACCAAGTTTAGAAAACTACTAATAGGACTCTTTGACTGGAAAGGAGAGAGTACAAAGGGGAGGTAATATGAACTATATTTAAAAGGTAAATTAAAGCCAGAGTGTGAGGGGATTTAAATTGGGTTGTATTTTACCTTGAGATGATAAGAAGCCATTAAATGTTTTTGAGGATGGAAATGATATAGATCTATACTTTAGAATGATTCTTTTGACAGTTATGTGATTATAACTAGATTGAAATAGGAAGAGACCAGAGGCAGACTGTCCAATTAAAGAGCTTTTTCACTTTTTGGGGGGAAAGTGAATGGCTATCTAAACTAATATGGCGGTCATATGAATAAAGATAAAAGCCATATTAAGGAGAAAGGTGTTGTCAAGCATGGACCACATCATGTAGAACTTTTTGATAATCCTTGTCATATGTTTTTATGCAGCACAAAAATGAACATTTACTGAAGGAAGGAGTGAATAAATGATTCAAAATGCCACTTATTTTTTCTTGCTTATTTCATGTTTTCATTATTCCATACAAAGTTTGGTTAAGATACAGTTCCTGCTCTTATGTAGCTAATAGCCTAATAGGAGGAGAAAACACAAATATATAACTATAACTGACTAAAGTATATGATAAGTGCATCAGAGAGTTTCAAAACATTCCACACAGCCAACAAGGCCATGGACTATGGACTATTATTAGTTGTATGACTTTGGACAGGGCAACTGCATCTTTAAACCTCAGTTCCGTAATTTGTAAAATGGGGTAAAAGAATCTATGCAATTCATGTAGTCTGATCGGTCTTTAAAAAACACAATAGATACCTCAATCAGGGTAGATCCATTCCCTACTACAGAGAGATTGTATGATAAAGATGAAAGAACATTGTACCAAAATTTAGGAACCTTGGATTTTAGTCTCAGCTCACATAAAGACTCTGTGACAATTAGCAAATCATTAATCTTTCTTGGCCTCAGTTTTCCCATCTGTGAAATGAGAAATTTGGACTAAATGACTTATATGATCTCATCTATAATCCTACTCATCAGTCAAGAAATATAAACCAACAACTATTTATAACCTGCCTCCTATGTGTAGAGTGCTGTCCTAGACACTCAGAGACACAGTGTAGAAACGAATTGATCTCTGCCTTTCTAGAGTTAATGTGTAGTCTAAAGTTATACTAACATGGTAGTATGGTAGTATATATGATCTAAGTACCTTAATAATAATAATAATTAACATTTATATAGAATGTAATATGTGCCACATACCATGTTAAGTGCTTTATAATTATTATCTTATTTGAAAAGAGGTATTTATCATTCATATTTTATAAATGAGGAAACTGAGGCAAACTGGATAAATTATTTTCTGAGCGTCACACAAAAATAAATGTTGATACTGGAGTTGAACTTCAGTTCTTCTTATGACAGGTCTAACATTCTATCCAATATGGCACCTTTAGAAATATAAGAAAAAATGGGAGCTAAAAGAGAAAACAATTACTGATCAGGAAAGTTTTCTGAAGAAAGTAGAGAGGGCTTTATAAATGTGTAGGAATTAAACAGGCAAGAAGAAAAGGGAAGGCATTCTTGACATGGAAGAGTATGAGCAAGGCATATGGATTTTGAGATAATGACACATGTTTGGTTGGGTGCTGAGAAAAGTCATTTGACTAGAATGTAGAATGTATGGAAGGAAGTCAAATAAGATTATGACTGAAATTTAGATTTCTGAAATGCTGTGGAAGTTTCTTTGTAAAAAGGATTATGTCAATCATTGCCATAGGCATAGGGTCTATACCAATAGTAAATAAATCAACAAGCATTTGAGTGCCAAACTTGTGCCAGCCAGTGATCTGGATTCTAGAAGATAAAGATAAAATTAAAATAAATAAATTTTGCCTTCAAGGAACTTGTAGTCTATAAAAAAACTTCTACAACTTATAGACATATGAATATAAACAAGATGTATCAAAAAAATACACAATAATTTAAAGGATAGATGCTACCATCTAGGGAAATGAAAAAAGGCTTCATGTAAAAGGCTTCATTCAAGGTGAACTTTAAAGGCAGGTAGAGATGATAGGCCAAGGAGGAATTGCCTTCTAGCTGTAGGGGACAGCCTGTTTAAAAAACGAGATGGAATTCCATATATAATGAATAGCAAGAAAGTTAGTTTGGCTGGACCCAAGAATGTAGGAAAAGCATCAATGTAATGCTAACCCTGAAAAGGTAGACTGAAGCCAGGTTGCACAGGGCTTTAAAAACCAAAAATAAAAATTTGTATTTGATTCTAGTGATACTGAGGAGCCATTAGGGTTTATTGAACAGAGGAATGGTGAGACCTATGTTTAAGAATTATTAGTCAGGTAATAATAGAATGGAGGATAAATTGGAGAAAATAGAGGTTTGAGTTAGGGAAACCAGCTGAGAGATTTTTGTAATTATCCATTTGAGAAATGAATATAATAGCTTGGGTCATAGCTTGTAAATGATTGAAGGGAAATCTGAGTGAGTTTAAATATTCTGGATGCTAAATTCATTGCTCTAATCACTTTTCCAAGCTGTCTTGAATCCTTCCCTCAAGAATGTACAGTCTGGATGAGAAAGTGCATACATAGAAGAAGCTGACTAGAGTCACCAGACAGAATGGGAGAAGAATTCCTTAGGAAAAACAGATTAAAAAGTGTTCCAGAAATTCAAAGGGGGGAAAATTGTGGTGGGCTAGGGTAGTTAGAAAATGGTTTCTGGTTTGAGGAGAGGGATGGGTAAAAATCCATAACAAAGCTAAAAAAAGAAAGGAAAGAGTTCTCATTTTTATGGACCGCCAAGATCCATACTACCTATCTACTCCCTTACCCACCTATCTCCTCCATTGCTCTGTTGGCTTAAAACAGACCTATATTCAATTTCAAGGCCAAAACCATAAACCAAGACAAAAACTAAAATGAAAAATAATCTCAATCCTAATGATGCCATTTTGTTTCCTGCCTCCATTCTACAGAGAGAAACTTCCAATTTGTGTCTCTTACCATTTTATTTTTCATTTAAGACCATATAATTTGCAGGCTTTTCTTCCCCTCAGGTTGTTGGACGAGGAAGAGAACAGGAAGGAGATGATGAATAATATTAAAGAAAAAAACGTTTGAGATTCTCTTTGAAGTCAAGGAATCATTTGTTTGGGATCCAATTTTCTGTTCTGTTTATTTGAAACAAATAGCAAAGGAAACCAATAACTTGTATCAAAGGGATGGCACTAGTGTATAAATACAAATAGCTTTGCCTACAATGAAGAAAGAGACAAGAACACTTATAGTTGAACACAAGTTGTTCTTAAGTTGTGTTTAAAATTACATACAGACTTCCCTTCTAAGCCCTGTTTTCACTCACTCATAACTTTCTGAAAAATTATCATCTTTGTGGCCTGAAAATTTCCATGCTTAGGCTCATCCCAGAGGTAAAGTTTTGAGAAGTTTGAACAAAATCTATCCAGCTGCCTCTGAGTTATGCATGAGTAAAAGGGAAAAAATCACTTTTCTTTAGCAACAATTAAAGATGTTTACTTTTTACATATGTATAACTCTAACCCAGCTGAACTATAAAGCTGAAACTTTCCATGTGTCTAATCCTCAATGAAAATGGATCCCTGGGATAATTTTGACCTCTCTTTTTAAAGATAATGAACTTATGAGTGAATAAAAAAAAAAGAAACTTTGAGAATGTGCTATTGATGAAAGTAAGAATGTTTTTGCTTACATGGAGTAAATTCAAAACCTTTCACCTATAATGCCCTCTTCCTCCTCCATGCTATCTAATTCATCATATAAAAAGACCATAAGCAAGGGCATATGCAAACTAGAAAAAAAGTCATATTGATCATTTAAAAATATTTTATTGCTGCATTTTTATTGACATCCTTATCTTATCCCAGAGTCACTTCTTCAAATACAGTATAACTTTCTCATAACAAACATGCATAAAGACAAAAAGCCCGCATATTGATCCTATATGGTGGCACATTTCTCATTTCATACATGTAGTCGACTTCTTCACTAGAAAAAGGAAGAAAATAATAATAGCTGGCATTTAGATAGTGTTTTAAGACTGGCAAAATATTTTACATAAATTATCCCATTCGATGATCACAATTACACTGGAAGATAGCTGTTATTCTTATCCTGACTTTATAGAGGAGCAAAGTCAAGAACAGAGAGATATGCTTGGGGTCACACAGCTAGAAAATGTCTGAGACAAGATTTTCCTGAGTCAGGTCTTTCTGCTCCTAATCCAGTACTCTGAACACCGAATCACCTCAGTGCTGTTTCAGCAGTTCTCTGGAGTAAACAAATCAATGACTGCCCTAATTATTTTCTTGGTTCAACTTATTTTGCTCAACATGAGCAGATGAAAATCTTCTAAAATTTCTCAGAATGTTTTAGAGTTTTCAATTGTTCATTCCTCAATTAATGGATACCCACTTTTATTCCAGGGTCTTCTTCTCCCCTTTCTACCTTTGATTTCCTTTCAGTAAATTCTCAGCACAAGTATTTCTGGATCAAGGGGTATAAACAGTCATGTCACTTCCAAATTACTTACCAAAAAAGTTGAACAAATTCAGCTATCCATCATATTTCCAATACTATCCATTAATGTTTCTGCTTTTCCATGACTCCTCCAACACTATTTCTGTCTAGTATCATCTCCACCATTTTCTGGATATCAATTGAACCCTGAAGACTTTTCATAATAGCTAGCATTTTTATAGTGTTTTGAGGGTTGCAAAGCATTTTACAAATATTATATCATTCTATCCTCACAATAACCTGAGAGTTAAGAGCTATTATTTTCTCCATTTTACATATTAGGAAACTGAGGCAGATAAATATTAAGTGACTTATTCAAGGTCACACAGTTAGTAAGTGTTTAAGTCTAGATTTAAACTCAGGTCTTTCTGACTCTAGATCCAGCCTTCTATTACCATAGAGTTGTCTCTCTTTTTAATTTGCATGTCTTATTATTATTGATTTGTACACTAAATCATTGGATGATTTGCATTTTGCTTTCTGAAAATTGTTGATATTTTTAAAGCTGCCATATATAGAAAGATAGATAATCCAAGTGAGGTCCAAATCCTGAACTAATACTGGGGAAATTATAATAACAACAACAACAAAACAAGGAAGGTCTCCCATAGAACAAAAAGATTTTCTATGAAACATTTGTGGAAGATTATAGATAAGAATTGAATGGGGTGGAAGAGAAGCCATGGAAGGGATGAGTTAGATCAACAGAATAAGCACTCACCATCATGCAATCACTGATCCACTAAAATGTCTCAACAGGCTAACCAAAGGGCAGGATGGTCACTCAAGGATTTTGTTTCTGCAACATTCTTTTTCAAGTTGGCAACATAAAAAGCACAGTCTTATATGTGCCATCTACGTTAGTTTTTCTCAGAATCAATCTTCAAATCATTCAACAATTACTGAGCACCCACAGTATACAATAAACTGAGTTTGACACTGTAGAGGGTAAAGGGCAAGGAGTGTGTCTTTGTATATCCCCTGGAGTCTAGTACAATCTATATTCATCTATATTCATATACTGATATATTTCCTCAACGCAAAAAGCTCTCACTATGGAAATTCTCTAAACTAATAGATAGAACATCCCATTCTATAACTTCAGATACATCTTAGAGAGCTTTCTAAGGCTAGGAAAAGTTAGCAGGCCTGTCAATATTCATGTAGAGAGTAGCGGTCAGATGCAGGATTTGAAACTAGTTCAAATTTGAATTTGTAACTCCATGTCCATCTCTCTATTCATTAATCCAAATTGCCCGACATGCTTTGTTTAAATCACATATTTATTTGAATCTATTTATTAAATTAATACAAGAATTAATAAGAAGATCTGTTATCCTAGACTTTTGCCAAATATCAGTCTGTGACCCTGGATGACTCACTTAACCCTTCGATAAGAAAGGCAGCTCTCTGAGATCAGAAATTACAGAAAGGATATGTACCTTGTAAGTGTTGAAGTCGTTTTCTTGTTTAGTGAAATCATGAGTTTAGTCTCTTGTGTGAAGATCTCTAAAACAAGGGTTTTGTTGGTTGTTTTTTTTTTCCTCAAAAAGGACACAATCTAACAGCAAATAAATATACAATAGTGAGTCTTATCTAGACAAAAATTCCACAAGGAAGATGTCTTTGGGCCACTCAAAACAAATATTGAATAATACTTTTTTTCCTGTTTAATCATTTCAGTCACGTCCAATTATTTTCTTGGACAATTTAATCATTTTCTTATTAATAAGACCAATAGGTTATTTAAAAAATGGTCATTTGGCCATCTCTTTTGGACCAAAGACAAGAACTTTATTATATTATTATTTCTTGGGACTTATGAGGAAAGATAATGTGAAAGGAAAGAAATGGAAAAATGGAAAAATGGATGACAAAATGTCTTGACAAAAATCAAAAAGGGCAATCCCCTTTGATAACATTGACAGAAATAAAAAGATCAATTCCCTTTGACTTTATAGATAAATGTCCAATTCTTTGTGACCCCATTTGGGGTTTTCTTGGCAAAGATATTGAAGTGGCTTGCTATTTACTTTTCTAATTCATTTTATAAATTAGGAAACTGAGGCAGAGTCAAGGGACATGACCAGGGTCATGCAGCTAATAAATGTCTGAGGCCAGATTTGAAGTCAGGAAGATTAATCTTTCTGATTCCAAGCCCAGCATTCTATTCTCTGCACAACCTAGCTCCCAAAGATGAACAATGCTTAGACAATAGCAATGTCTTTCAAGTCTCTTGCCCCTAACTTATTGTTTTTCAATTTTGTTGGAGGAACTTTTAATGAAATGTTGAAAGAAAAAAAAAAAACTTCAATAGTACCGTTACTTGAATTGATTCAGGGCCATCTGAAAAAACTAATTTAAGAGCAATTCAATGTTCCGGGATACCTGGGGCAGCAAACTAGAAGGGGTGCTCAAAAGTTTCCTTATATCATCTGTCTCTCCAGATTTCATATGATATGGGGAAATTAGGAGATGGTGCCTTTTCTTTAGAACTCAACCCAGCTGTATTTTCAAGAATCCTTCATAACTATATACTTTGGACACAAGCTTAAGGAATGTTAGATAAGTGAAATGATTTTATATGAGATATGTATGACTTGTGACTCTTTCTCCCCATTTTCATACATTAACATTAAAAATAAAAAAATAAAACACAATGTAAAAAGTACTTGCTGAAAAGTCTACAAAGTTTGGGAAATGCTCACATTTAAAGCCCTAGGATACTACACTATTAACTTCCTCCCTCACTATTCTAAATATTTTTCACTGCACAGGATGGGATTTTGCCTGTGAAATTCTGAAAGACAGGGATTGAACTGAGACCCTTGACCTTTTGTATCTGCTAATCTGTACATTTCAACCACTTAGCATGGGAATGATTCAATGACTGCATTTGGGAGGCAAGAGCCAGCATGGGGGCTGCAGCTCACTTTAATTTGGAAACCTAAGTGAAGGGCCCCAGCAGGGCACCTGAGCAAACATCACCTGCCCTTGTCATTCATGCTGCCTTTCCCACCAACTCAATTTCAGAGCAGATACTAAAGGAACCACATGAAATCATTGCCAGCATGCTCTTCTCAAAGACAGGTACAGCAAAGGCTGCCCTAACATCCAAAGTGACCCTAGGATTCTCTGTTTCAAAATAAGTTCAAGCCCTTTTTATACTTCTCCATGAAGCTGCATTTTATAATGAGCTGTTATGAACAGAAAGCAACTGGATATGATAAGGATATAATTTTAACAGAGCGGAACTGAAGTCAGAGGTCACAAACAATTCATAGCAACCTTTAAAATATTCCATATTGCTTGTATACTGGTCTACATATTTATCTATGAAGGCTTTTATTCTTTACTTTCATTATACCATTAAAGTGCCATTAATACACAATTTACAATTCTTCCATTTTTCAGATAAAGTATCAGCTTTTCTCTTCTTTTTCCTTTCCTTTCCTCTTCCCTTTCTCCCTCTTTCCCTCCATTTTTTCCTTCCTTTTACCTTCCTTTTCCCCCTTTTTAAACACTTATCTTAGGATTCCTCCTTGGGCCTGAATTCTTTGAGACTTCATGATCTGGGAAAAGAGCTTTCTCTTGTGAAAAAAGCACTAAATTTAGGGAATGAATTCAAATCGCAGTCCCATCACTGTATACAGATTTACCTATGAATACATACATACATATATATATATATATACACATACACACATATATGCCTATATATAGTATACATTATAGATATGTGTTCATATGCATATGTACCCATATATACATATAAACATATGCATATTATATACATATATGTACACATACCTACAGCATATATAGGCAAGGAAGTTCTTTGCAAATCACTTAACTCTGAATAAATAATTTCAATTCTTGTGACGTCACTTGTGAGATTTTTGGAAGAAGAATTAAACCAAAAGCTTTAACCCTTGATCCCCAATTTCTTCATATTTAAAATGAGGATACTGGATTTAATGACTTGTAAAGTCTTTTCCAACATCAGAGCTATGACCTATAGCAAAAAAAAAAAAAAAAAAAAAAAAAAAGAAGTGGTAGGTCTACTCTAAATTGGACAAATGTGGAATTTTTGGCATTTAGTAAGAGTTTATAAATGCTTGTTGACTGACCAATTAGACCGCTTTTTCCAGTTAATAGCACTGTATTTTAAGGACATTGCCATGACAATACTTTTAAAAGGCAGAAATAGGGCTAATGAATAGAGTTGATATTATCTATTTCAGCTCCATATATGAAAGTACTTCTTAATAATTAGAAGTGCCCAAAAATGGAATGGGTTTTTTTTGGAAGGCAGTGTGATACTAGGTTTTGTAAGCCTTCAAGCACCTTTGGCATGAATACTTCTTAGAGATATTGTAGAAAGGATTTATTTTCCAAGTAAAGAATTGTACAAGATGGCCTCTTAGGTTCTTCATATTTCTGAGTTTCAATGATTTTATGATCCAAACTTACTGCTTCTGGGTGGACCAAGACAGGATGATTTGGTAGAAAGGTCATTTAGTTCTGGAGTCAGAAAACCTGAGTTCAAATCTCATCTCTGAAATTTACTTTGATTTAACTTTGGTCAAATCACTTTCCTGGAAGTCATTTCCTCAAATGCCTCACCTGTAAAATCAGGAAAGTGATCTCTCATTTCACTTAGAGTTCCAGCTCTAAGTCTAGGAAGAAGTGGATGAATATTAAAAAAAAAAAAAAAAAAAACATTTATTAAACACTTACTATGTGCAAAACGCTGATTTATGCATTGGAGATACAAATAAAAGACACTCTGCTTTCAAGGAGTCTAAAGGGAGACAACCATGGAAGATTTTGTCTGCAATTCAGTTAGAAAGGCCCCATGATCTGTAGGATGCAATAAGGAGGCAAATAGTAAGGAGTCTTCTTTGATATCATTGACTCTAATAAAATCATATCAATTTAGGGTATTGAACCATAATGCCAAGAACTTCAGTGATGAGAATTTTCTTTTCCTTTCTCAATAGCTATGGCTCCAGCACTCGAAAAAGCAGGTGTCAAGTTGCATCTCCATGGGAATTCCCCTTGGCTGGACATTTGGTCTAGTAATACTGGCATTTCCATGGCTCTTAGATTTACCTGTCCAT
The DNA here is from genome assembly GCA_023553655.1 of Myrmecobius fasciatus. Classification (NCBI taxonomy): domain Eukaryota; kingdom Metazoa; phylum Chordata; class Mammalia; order Dasyuromorphia; family Myrmecobiidae; genus Myrmecobius; species Myrmecobius fasciatus. Next base: position 227,825 of record JAJPUD010002750.1, read on the forward strand.
CAGTAACAGTCAGCAGTTGTTGTTCCTGTGCAGTTGAGGAAAGTGGGCCCCTTCCCCATAGTCATTTCTCCCTTTTTAAAGATGGCTGGGAGGTATTATTAAGAGGCTGGGCCTTTTACTTCTGGGGACCCTAGGGAACCCAACTGTATTCCAAAGGGGGCATTTGATGTTGTTAAATAATGCTAGTAAAAGTAGGTGGTATTCCTCTGTATACAATTACAGCCCTTCCTCAGGGAACTGCTCTGAAAGTGATTACCCTGGTAGTGAGTAATGGTTGTGTTGGTGCTTGGTTGTGGGATGGTTACTTTTATTTAATCCCTTCTCATGGGTAAATGCAAAGCCACAAGTGTACAGCTATTGTACTTTAATTTTTGGCAAAAGCAATTGAAATTTCTCTACAATGGGGGGAGAGGGGGCTGATGGTCTCCTACCTCTTTGTCTCTAGAGTTCCCTTCTTCATCTAAAGCAGGATCCAGCCAGCTCTCCTCCAGAAAGGGAAGGGGGGTGGGAGACTTCCTCAGCAGGTCCTTCACTGTATATTGTCTCCATATGCCACAAGGGAAGCCTTTTCTTGAAGTCAAGTGATAAAGTTGCACTGTTTCCAATGGCAAGCTTCCAGGTCCATGATGCACAGACTGGCAGCTTTGTCAAGAGTCCTCCTCCTCCACCAGGTCATCGAGCATAGTGGGCCAGCTGGAAAGAGTTTTCTCACTGTTGGGTCCTGAGACTGTGGTTAGTCTCAAAATTCCTGTGAATGTGACTAAGAAATGTTTGCGTTTTAGTCACAATAGCTAACAAATTATACTCAGCTCTTCAGCTCATGGACCAAAAGGGAGCCTAACCCCATTATCAAAAGTCTAATCCAGATGGTGAAGAGTACCAGCTTAATTGAACTCTCTCTGTCATTTTAAACACATTTCTTGTCAATCATGTCCCATGCCATTCAAGTTGTCCTTTAATAAATATCACCAATTTACTGTTTCAAAGGACTCCCCAGAGCAAAAACAAAATTTAAAAAAAATGACTTACAAAACTAGATACTTAACTTTGAGAAACCCCTAAACATTCTCTTTTTCCTCTGCTTCTCCTCTTGCCCTCCCCCTCCCCCACAAAAATAAACTTTGACTGTTGAGATTGAACACTGAAATCAAGCTTAAATCTCTAGATGAAACAAAAGAAAATCTGGTCTATATTCATGGACTTAATACAGCTCAAAACCTAGAGCTTAAGATGTAATGCCAGAGAAACTGAGGCAAGACAGAGATTAGTTTTTAATCTTTGTAAAGTGGAGAGTTTAGGCTAACTGCCAAATGGAACTAATACTCAAAAATCATTTTACCCTGAGGAACTGAGGCAGGGAACTTTTATACCTAACTAGGATTTGCAAACAGAATAATCTTATGGGGTAAACAAAGGCAGATAAGAGGGAAGGAGGACATTGGGTGAATGGACAAGTCATAATTCCAGGAAAGGATCATAAGGTAATCCTGACAGGATAAGGGTCAAGATAAGAAGGTCAAGGGCAGGAGACAGTGAGGCCAGGGACAATACTCAAACAGAGGGGGAATTATCCTAGCATGGTTCGAGATAATGCACATGGATTTTATGATACAATGAAATATAAAGTGACCAGAGCTTCAAGATTTTTCCTGACTCAATTCTCACAGTACTAATGGCAAGGAAAAAAAAGGGGGAGTATAATAATTTTATTCAGGGCATGAAAATTCAGGGCATAACAAAGAGGGAAAAGATGTAGTATATCTACAGCTTTGCATTGGCTGGATTACACTCCTTCCTCACTTCTCCCTTGCAGCCTTCCTGGTTTCCTTCAAGTCCCAACTAAAATCCCACCTTCTACAAGAAGCCTTTTCGTCATTTTTTGCTTCAGTTCTTACCTATTCTTTAATTTACTCAATCAGTAATCGCTCAGACAAACTGAGACCTGAGAAACACCTGCATCTCCCTCCTCCCCCACTCCCTGTATCCTGGGCCACTGCAGGGTGTCCAGATCTACAATTCACTATAAAGTCTCTTGATGTCATTGATACTGTTAGAACGAAGAAAGAACAACAGTAATGCTAGTGCCTTTCTTCTGCAGTTATCTCCAATTTATCCCATCTGTGTGTATGTTTGTAGATATATATGTGTGTGTGTGTGTGTGTGTGTGTGTGTGTGTGTGTTTGTGTGCATGTATTTATCTATATCAAGCATATCTTGTTTGTAAATGGCTATTTCTATGTTGTTTTCTCCATTTGACTGTGAGCTCCTTGAGGACAGGGAAGGATCTGAGCCTGCCTTTGTATTTCCAACTTAGCATTTCCAACACCTATCATAGTTCCTGGCACAAAAAAAGGAACTTAAAATTTTTGTTAAATTGATTTAGACCCGTTAGTTTCCGTCAAGTTTCAATTTAATCTTTATTTTCTTCAGGAAACTCCTTCATAACCTTCTGCATCCCCTAGTTTTCCCACCTCTATTACTTTAATTTTTTATACATACCTTGTATATTTTGTATTTATTTTAAAGTATAATTCCAATTTCTTTTCCAAAATGACTGTACCAATTCACAGGAAAAATAGCATCAGATGATTATTATATTTTATATATAATTTTCTTATATCCTTTCTTTTAGATATTAAGCTTCTTGAGAGTCAGAACTACATTTTATCTAATATTCAGCATAGTTCCTGATCAGGGGCTCAATAAGTGTTTGTTTACTTGCTAACTTGTCTATCTAAACTTTGCATAATCCCCAGTGTCTGGTTCACAAAAGTTTGCTGTATAGTATTGTAACCTTAAATCTCTATCAGTCACTGTAAATGTACTTTGAAGGTCCAACTACTGTTGCAAAGAAGTCTTACGGAAAGGTATTTGGTAAATGCAACATTAGAACTTCAATTCTAGAATTCTAGAAACAGCTAGAATATGTAAGTTTAATTAATGACATTTATTGAGATAAAGTGAATGGGGGAAAATGAACACAGTGCACAATTCATAGAACACATGCAGATAGCTTGGTGAGCAAGGGAACTATATGATACGTGCACCTTATTCAGAGTAGTGTTCCACCAAAATGGCCACATGAACAGAAAATGGGCTGAAAGATAAAAAGCATCTTCAAGTAGTTTCAGCTGAATTTCTATAGCATAGATAGATGAGGAAACAACTATAGAAATCAGACAGTCATTTAACTCCAAGGTGCCAATCTATGCATGAGGGTGGTTTGTGAAATATAGACAGTAGAAATCTGTGGTCACAATGAGAGAAAGGATGTATAAAACTCTTCATGGGACCATAATTATGTATAAAGAGCTCTAACAAAAGTCATGGATAATAGGTATATTGAACATAGTTTATCTAAAGTTATGCAGCAAGAATGACATATTAGATGAGCTCCCTGACTACCAAATTGAATCACATCATTCTATACATAGTCAAATTCATGATCAAAAACTCTGGAATGAACCAATGGTGTGGCTATGTGGACACAGGTGGAAATATAAAATATGGGATTACTGATTCTAAAATTTAAAAAATCTATGCTTATATCATAGATAAAATTGCATTTAAATATGAACAATGGAAGGAATATACACTGATTTGTCTGATATTCAAACATAATGGAAGCAATCCTATGATCCCTTATCTCTTATTGAATATATATGCATGTTTTCTTAGGGCCCAAAGTTTGGGGTTTGGCCAGTATAGCTTTATACTGATTCTCTTTCCTCATTTAATATAATTATTTTATTGTCAATTAAGTGAGACATTTTTTTTTTCTTTCTGGCCTCTCCCCTACTGTCCTCTCCTCTTCTCTCTCCTGTATTCTCTTTTCTTTTTCTCTCTTCTCTTCTATGCTCTCCTCTCTCTTCGTTTCTTTTCTCTTCTCTCCTTTCTTGTCCTCTCTTCTCTTTTTGTATCTCTCCATTTCCTTCTCCTTTTTTCCCCTTTCTTTCTTCTCTCCTCTTTTTTCTCTTTTCCTCCATTATCTCACATCACTCTCTTCTCACCTCTCAATATGCCATTTAGGCTTATCTAAATTAGAAGACTAAGCCAATCATTGAATATAGTTAGTTACTCTTGGCAAAATACCCTACACAATTTTACATTCTCTCTCTTTGACTGGCAACTGAGAAACACCATGGAATAGGGTTGGAACTGGAATAGGGAAAATCTGGGTTTGAATCATACCTCAAGCTCTTACTTGTTATGTAACTTGGATTAATTACCCCACTCACAAAATTAATTACCTTAATTATTCCATCTACAAAATGAGAGGGTTAGATTTTACCTCTTAGATGTCTTTCAATTCTAAAATTATGTTTCTAAGAAATGAATCTGTGTCCTGCCCAGTGATTTAAGCATTTCCTAAGAAATTATCAAATGAAATCAATGCAAATTGCTACTTTATTATGCACATGGAAAACTTCCTAGGAAAAGATCACATTAAATTGGAGAAGTAGATAAGCTATGAGTAATGGGGGGAGGAAACTTGGGGGAAGTAGACAGAGACAGACACCATTTCACAAGTTCTGAAAATCTTTTCTGCTGCTTCTGTTGCTGGAATTCTTGGGGCTTGAAAGAATGTTTTGGAGTAAAAGAAAAGTGTTATAGTGGGAGGACAGGACTGCACATTCTGTGTGAATCCAAGAAGCAGAAAAATGATAAACAGAGTCCTTCACCAATAGGCACATTTTAGAGTTAAAGTGTGACATGATGGGTCCAAAATAGATTCCACATGACTGGAGCAGATCCAATAACTCCATCCCCAAATAGCAATCAGTGTTTGGAAGCTAAGTGCAGGCATCCATTATCATCGAATGAAATATGTAAAGAAAAGGCAAACCCCACACAGCTGTTAAATAACAAGGACAATGTATATACATGGAGCCTAGATGGGGACATTTGCTTAAATTATCCAACACACTTGGTTTCAATTGGGGTTAGCTTTTACTTTGTATGTATATTTTAATGACTACCCAGAATCTTATAACTACTTTCTTTTTAAGGATTTCCACACCATCAATAATCTATACAAAACTTGCAACAAAGGGGGTTCAAAATAGATTGTCATTCTCATGGAAATCCAGTCATCATCTGAAATATTATGAGGCCCCACATTATAAGAAGATACTGGCCAAAAGCCCAGTATCCTAATATTTTAACATCAGGACTGTTGATAGATGGGTGCCCTTCCTTTTCTGGATTTAGGACATGCTGTTCCAAGGTTGTATAGCTGCACCTGCTAGGTCAGTTCACAAAGAGACTGAGGGAGATGGACAAAGCACAAGATAAAAGGGAAAGGGGGGGGGGACAAAGAAAGGCAGGAAGAAAAAGAATAAAGGAAAGGAAGGAAAATAAGAATGGAAGAGAAAAGAGAGAAAAAAACCTTTACAACTTTACAGAAAGTATTTAATTTAAAACAACCTCTTAGAATATCTTTATAAGCAAATGTTTTCAATTTGGATGTTATAATTCTATTTAATAACATTAAAGGCCTTATAAGTTGCCAATGTCCATAATAGATCAATGTTGCTGAAGCAGTGACAGTTTTGCATACTATAGTCAGACCACATATAGATTTTTTGTGCTCCAATTTCCTAACTGTATTTATTATAGAGGTCAAAGAATAGACCATGGGTAGGAACATTTGGTTAAAATTCTACCTCTAACACAGATTAATTATGTGACCATGGCCACTTTTTCCTTAGTGCCCTTGGCCAAATCCTTAAGATTATAAATTACTGCATGAGTATTATAATGATCTGTATCAGTGAAGGGAGTTCAATGGATAGGGCACAGGACCTGTAATCAAGAGTTGAGTTCAAATCCAGCACTAGGCCCATGCTATCTGTGGACCATGAGTAAGTTACTTAAGCATTGTTTGCCTCAGTTTTCCCATCTGTACAATGGAGATAATAATACCACCTATCTCCCAATATTATTGTGAGGGTCAAATGAGATATTTATAAAATGTTTTGCTAACCTCCAAGTACTGTATAAATGCTAGCTATTGTCGTCATCATTGCCATTGTCATCGTCATCATCATCATCATGCCTTCAGGAAGCTTACACTAAGAGAAATAAGCCATGTTAAGAAGGACTTTCTGATGTAGAGCTATTCAAAAGCCCTATTAATTTCAGCATCTGTTAGGCAATCCGGTTCTTTTGTGAAGATTCCTTTAAGTTCCAAAGCAGCTTAAACAGACTAAATTCATTAAGGAGAAGGATTAGATTTGTTCAGCTTGACACCAAAAAGCAGAAGTATCAAAAATGGGTGCATAGTGCAAAGAAGCAGTTTTTTATTTCATTTACAGAAATCATTTCTAGTCTATTATATGATTCCAAAGATAAATGGGCAGTTTTTGGAAGTAGTGATTTCTTTTTTAAAAAAATAAAACCTTGAAACATTTATTATTGATTAGTATGACCATAAACTCTGTCACAAGCAATGAGGAAATTCCTCTGCCTAATGTCCCTGTTTAGTATAAGCACCTGTGCTAGACCAGTCATGGCCAGCATTTGCAAGAAGCTGGCATTGTAAGTGAGGTAGTCCATTGAAAAGCATTTTTCCAAGGGCCAGACACTCCAAGTATCCATTATTAGAATAATCTTAATGAAACTGGTGAAGTTAGGTTAACAGGAAATGGCATACTAGAATTCTGAGAAGCTGATGGAGCCATCCTTGTGAAGAAGAATATCTTCTAAGATATTCTTATTTATTGCTTTATCTCAGAGATGCTGACTAGGTAAAGGAAAGAGATCAAGAATTTAAGTACCTACTATGGGCCAGACAGTATGCTGAGAACTTTACAAATGCTATCTTATTTCATCCTTACAACATCCCTGGGTAATAGGTATTATTATTATCATCCACATTTTTTCACATTTTAACTGAATCAGAGGAAGATTTTAGTGACTTGGCCAGAGATGTCCAGCTAAGTATCTGAGGCTGGATTTGAATCCAAGCTCAACAATGAGAATAACCTCCCTCTGCTTGTCCTCCCTTTGTATTCCCTACTCCCATCCCACCCCATGAAAGGACTCTACCAACTCCTGTCTCATAAAGTAAACATTTTCTCTCTCCCATACAGATCTTAAAGCAAAAGCCAATTGGTCACTGGTCAAATATTCTTATTCAAGTACAAGTTGGACTATATGAAAATTCAACTCCCTTGTAATTATGTAGTTCTCTGTTATTCTGATATTGGAAAATTAAGCACTGTATTGGTGCGATAATAGCTTTTATAATAGCATGTGGAAAATCCCAAGATCCATCACTCTGTTTCTAACAGAAATAATAGAAAACATTCCAGGCAAAAAGGTTTTCAACTGAGCATGCTATGCCTTCACCAACATAAAATACATGCATACACACATACACAATCTAAAAACATGTTATATGCCTGATGCATATTTTTTTTCTCGCTCCCCTTCATCCCTTCTCTCTTCTCCCTCTCCACATTTATGTATGTATAAATGTGTATGTGTTTGTGTGTGTGACATCCTGTTCCATCTGAATGTGAGATCTGTTGACCTACTTTTACTTCTATGTCATTGTCTTAGATCCTGCCATCAAGAATTATTGTTCTCCAGTAGCAGAGGAAAGTTGGCAGATCACTGGACAATGGGTGGCAGTGACCATATTGTAGACTCCAACATAATCAAAATGCATAAAGGAAATAACAAGATTTCCTTTTCTCATGGTTTTATGGCAGTGCCTGATGTCCAATGGTTATCTTAACAACCAAAAGGAAATGATGATTGCAGGTAGATTGCAGGCTAATTCGGGGCATGGTTTTTTCAAGTGACTATTAGGTGCAAGAAAGAAAGTTTGGTTATTTCTAAAAGTACAATATTATCTATCCATCTACTCTTTTAAGAAACATTAAAGAAACACCCACTGGGTATATAGCTGCTAGACACTGAGATAGATGGAAGTTTGGGACAAGCTATAGTCCCTGTTTTTAGGGAATCAAGCTAGACTTGATTTCTTTGGTGTAGATAATTCCTAAGGAAGAAATTCCCTCTACCTATGCAAATTGATAATTCTTCTGCAGTAAATTGTTACTTTAATCAAGATGCCTGGATCATTGGCTATCTTGTCCAGGATTATACAGCAAGTATGTCTATTTATAGTGTAACACTATAGACAAACATAATTATAGAAAATACAATGTTACAAGATGTACAATATACAAAATCATTCATAATGATAATTAATTAGAGATGCAAAATATTATAATATATCAATCTGACCTTTATGTGTTGATTTAAGGTCAACTCACAATCCTCAAGGTTTTATTATAACCACTTTACAGGAAACTTTACACTTTACAGGGAACTGTAAGCTCACAGGGATAAATTGACTTAAATGGGATCATCCATATAGTAAGTGTCCAACCTAGGATTTGAACATGGGGAACAGTCCAATGCTCTTTCAACAGACCTCACACTGCTTCTCCCCAAGCTTTGCCACATCTCTGTTCACACAATAGCCTCCAAATAATTTGATGTGGCCAACTATGAAAGGAAACTAAACTCTTCTCCCAATGGCCATGCTGTCAGCATCCTGTAGACTATCATAGTGAATCTGGTTCAGTGACTAGCACAGCTGGATCATCAAATTGTAATTATGGAAGTTCATGCACTCTTAGCTGTGAAGGGAAGAACTTAGTTCATTGTTACTGAATAAAGAATATTAATTAAAGGAAATTAATTAAATAATACCAAATTAAATCATCCAACTTAGAAAGAAAAGTGTCATATTTAGGTAATGGAACAAATCAGTGTTTTGCTTTTTGTCTAATTTGTCTTTGGTGGCACCAAGAATAATAGCTCATTTCCCTGTAATTGACTATGAGTGTAAATACCATGAGCATATTTTATATAGAAGTTCAGGGGTGTTATAAGCTTCTCGAGAACAGGGACTATATGTTTTTCCCCTTTATTTTTATCACCACCACTTGTCACATAATTGGCTCTAAGGAAATACTAGTTCACTGAGTTGACTGACTGACTCATGATGATATCAGTACTAAGTTCCAAAACTGGGATTCAAACCCAGCTCTCCTGACTCTCAAGTTCAGTGTTTTTTTTCTACTATGCTGCTTGACAATGCTAATTACTTCTATTGCATAATATATTTTTAAAAGTAGAAATGGGATTTTATTAGCATCAGTAATGCCTTGTAAGGAAACTCTCTCTACCAATATAGATCTACATGCCCTTTGCAATTTATGGTTTTATCAATTTGTCTGTAGCTGTAAGCAGGTTAAATAACTTATTCATCATCATTACTACCATCATGATCATTGCTGTTACTACTACTACTACTACTATCACACTCTATAGTGCCAAACAGGTCATATTTAGATGGTAAGTTTTCTTTTTCTCCCTCATTTTTGACTTTAAAGCCTTCATGGTCAGATATGCAAATATCTACACAAGGAATCTACCACGTCATACTGATAGAAGAGAGGGAAGTTTTGTTTTGTTTTGTTTTGTTTATTTTGTTTTTGTTTTTGTTTTTTTTATGAAGCCAGTACTTTGGGACAACAGATTCCAAAGGATTCATAGAATTAGTAGATAAATATAATCTATTATTTTAATTTTTAGTGAAGTCAGCCAGAAGAGGAAAATTTAGATGAACCTTAAAGTCTTTTGTGTGAAAGTAGTTAAACTGGCAGGACTCTGGAATAATATAGTATGTTTGTATTTCAACAGAGTAATTTAATTAAGTTCAATTCAACAAATGCTGAACACTTCTTAAATGCAAGAGTCTGTACTAGGTACTAGGACTATAAAAATAAAAAATAAAAACTAGACAATCTCTGTCTTTAGAAAGTTTAATTCTATTGAGGGAAAAAGTAAACTTAAGGAAATTTGAAGAAAGAAAAAAAGAATTGACAAATGGGCAGGATGAAAAGGCTTCACAAAATAGATGAGCCTAAAAGGGAGAAGAGGATGCTTGAAAGGACTAGATGAAGAGGTAATGTACTCTAAGCCTAAGACACAGAGATAGAGGAAGAAAAGAATTTTTAATCACCTACTATGTACCAAGTACTGTGCTAGGTAAGCATTTTACAAATATTATTTCATTTGATGCTAAGTTGATTTGGGGGAATATTAGTCATCTAATTTGTCTAGAACATAGAATGATAAAGGTGAGTGATAAGAAATAAGATTAGAAAAAGTAATTTAGAATCAAATTTAGAGATTTAAACCTAGGAGTGTGCTAGAGTTAACTTGAATTTGGGAGCTGATCGTTAAATATTGAACATGAACATTTACATGTCAGAAATTGGTAAATGATGCAAATAAAAGCTTGATGTTTTACTACTTAGACTTAAGTGATGAAGAAAAATGTTAATAATTCAGAGTAAAATTAAAAATATGTCCATAATTTTTAGTTACTTGTTAAACATTTGTAAGTATACTCTGCTTAAAACCTAAGCTAAGAAGTTTAGTATTTCATCCAAGAAACAATAGGAATAATAAGTTCATAAATCTAAACTCTAGAAAACTCTTAGGAAGATACCTAGTCTAATCTTCCCCCTGCCCCTTTTTAAATGGATAAGGAAAATGGAGCTCAGAGGAATGAAATGATTTATGAGAGGTCACACAAGTAAAAGGTGACAGAACAAAAATTTGAACCTTGTTCTTCTAATTGCAAATCCAATACCCTTTTCATTTTCCTATTGTCATTGTTGGCAGTGGTGATATTTGTTCTTTGTTTTTGAAGACAACCATGATGTCAGTGAGGTGATACCATGATATGTAAGTGAATTGTGAGGACATTCAGTGAGGTAGGGCTGTAAAAGGTCACCAACCTTACTTTTTCCTCCAGAACCAACTGGGTCCAATTGTCAGAAATAAACCCAAAACCCTGGAGATAGTCCTGGATTCAATGAGAGACCTTCATGACATAATCAGAGATACATCTTGGGAAGAGTATTTCTGTATCTGACAGCTATGGTCCATGAGTGTATGACTGATTAGAGAGACCAGAAATAAGAACTAGCTGTTTTTTTTTTTTTTAATTTTTCTTGGGTTTTTTTGTTTGTTTGGCTGATTGGTTGATTTTTGTTTTTTACTCTATAGGTATGACGAATATATGTTTGTAGTGATTTTTCCAAAAATTCTGTTATAATTTTTAAGAAGTCTTCTTGGATTCCTTGGCCTTTTCAGGGGCCTTTGTCTCATTCTCCATTTCTATAAATTATAAAATCATAGAAATATATCCCATGTATATCATAACCTAATATCCTAGAAAAGCAATTAACAAAGATTTCCTTCCTCTGTTTGTGGCTTAGATGGAAAGTCATGGACCAGCTAATATACAGTCTCAAGGGTTCAAAAACAGTCAAATGACTAGTCCCAAAGAGTAGTTGTGAATTGTCTGATGCTATTTGATACCTTTAATCAATGATTTGGATGAAAATATAGATACCATGCATATGACATGGAACTTGAAGGGGTAGCTTATTCATTGGATGACAGAAAATTTATCCAACAAAGATCTTCAAAATTTACAATGAGACAGAATTTTATACCTGTACTTAAAAAAAAAATAATTTCAGTAACATGGGATTGGACAGGCCTGACTTTTGATATGAAACAAGAGATCAAAATGACAACCATGGAAGCTAATGCTATTTTAGAGTTGAAGGGAGAGTGGAGGTTAGAAAGATCTGACAGACAATGATCCATGAGGTCATAAAGAGCTGGCCATGACTAAATAATAAAATAGCAATAATAACATTTTAAGCAACAGTGAAAAAAATTAGAATACCTTTCCAACATTACACATTATTTTCTTTTATAAAACTCTATGATACAGTAAAAATTACCTTCTTGCTCTATACCACACACAACCCTTTGTCTTCCATCCTCTTACCATTCCAGCCTGTACATTCCCATGCCTTGGATGCAATATCAGCTCACCTCCACTTCTTATACCCTTCATTGCCATCAAAATCCAGCTGAAGGATCATCTTCTACATGAAGCTTTTTCTGACCTCCCCAATACCTAAGGCTTTTTCTCCTTCCCCAGATTTGTTTTATATATACTTGCATATATGTACATATATTTACATATACACATGCGCATACATTTTTATAACAGCTTTTTATTTTACAAAATACATGCAAAGATAGTTTTCAACATTCATCCTTGCAAAATCTTGTGTTCCAAATTTTTATTTCTCCCTCTTCTAGACAGCAAGTAATCCAATATAGATTAAACATGTGCAATTCTTCTAAACATATTTTCACATATATTATGCTGCACCAGAAAAATCAAAACAAAGGGGGAAAAATGAGAAAAATACAAGCAAGCAAATAACAACAAAAAAGGGAAAATTCTATGTTGTGATCACATTCAGTGCCCACTTTCCTCTGTCTGGATGAAGATGGTTCTCTCCATCACAAGTCTATTGACCTGAGTCACCTCATTGTTGAAAAAAGCAAAGTTCTGGGGCAGGTAGGTGGCACAGTGGAGAGAGCATCAGCCCTGAAGTCAGGAGGCCCTGAGTTCAAATCTTAACTCAGACACTCAACACTTTCTGGCTGTGTGACCCTGGGCAAGTCACTTAACCCCAATTGCCTCAGCAAAAAAAAAAAAAAGCAAAATACTTTACTTACATATTTGATCACCTACATGTATATGCTTTTGAATTTGTTTTGTACATATTTTGCATATGTGGAAATGCCTTGTACACATCTTCTTTGAAAGAATGTAAGCTCTTTGAGGCCATGAGCTTTTCCATTTTTGTCTTTTTATCCTCTGTACCAGGCTCATAGTGGAGACTTTATAAATGCTTGTTGATAGATTGAGAGCCAGAATAGTTTCATTATATTCAGTCCATTTAAGCCACATCTGGCTTATTGTATTCCATTGTAGGCACTGAATTTTATGGAAAACAGAAAAGCTGGAACATGTCCAGAAGAAGATGACCTTCTGAGAGGGTCAGAGAACTTGCTCTCCAAGGACTCACTAAAGGAATTGGAATGTTTAGGCTGGACAAAGAAAGAATTACTGAGTGAATTACAGAATCACTGAATTCAAGTGTTCAGTGTAAGACCATAAGAATTGTTCTTTTTGTACCCAGAGGCAAAACTTGGAACAATGGTTAGAAATTTCGGATAAGTAAACTTAGAACTTGATGTGGGGACACCTTTCCTACCTGTTAAAGCAGTCCAGAAGTAAAATGAACTGCCTTGGGATATCCTCATTGAAAGGTTTCAAACAAAGTCAGCCTGATGACTTTCTGTAAATATTTTAGATGGAATTTCTTGGTCTAGTATGGATTGGACTAGTTGGCCTATGAGGTTCCTTCCACGTCTTAGATGTTGTGAACTTCAGGCATTATGAGCACCCATTTAAGGTTTCTCCTCCATCAGTATCTCAAAAGGCATACCCTCTCTTGCCCTCCTTTTTAATCCATAGTTCTTTGAGGAAGCATTTCTTTCTGATCCACCTCTATCTTCCATTTCTAATTTCATAAGGGAGAAAGCACAAAGATTGGAGGTTCAGGTCACAACCCCCAGGCTTCCAGATGAGTAAACCGCAGAAGTGTAAGTCCCAAGAAGGGAACACTTTCTGGGTCTTCCTTTGAAAACTCTATATATGAAATAGCATCATTCTTCTCCCTCCCTCTTCCTTAGTCATTGCTGTCACTAAAGTCTATTAAAAGCAGCTTTGTTCCCAAAGGATCTATTAACTGAAGTATCACTATGTATTTTGTGTATGTGTATGTCTATGTATGTATAGTATAATGAATACCAAAATATGTGATCTCTATAATGGGGAGATAGAATTGGCAACCTAGCAACAGAATAATAAATCTGCAATGAATTCTCTTTGGAGAAGAAATAAATATTAAAACCAGCATTTCAAACAGGACCAAATAGAAGCAATATCAGTGCCATGCTGAAAGGCAACAGAGTAACTGTAAGAATAACAGAAACACATTCTGGAGCTGTTCCCTTTATACAGTGTTGATAAAATTTGTTAATACCATATGTTAGTCGTATGGAGAGAGGCATGGTTTGACTATGAATTTTGGAATCCTACCAGCAAACTTGCAGATCTGATGTTGCAGATTTGCTGAACTGCTCATCCTAGTACAGACTGTGAGGTGAAGGTTAAAAAAAAATGTAGCAGAACGGACAGTGGATCCAAAGATCAGAGGCATTTCCACTTAATACCCATGTGATTTTGTCCAAGTAGGTTTAGTTCTTTAGAAATCAGTTTTTCATATGTAAAGGGGGGAAGGGGCAAGTCAATCATAACGATTCCTTCCACCAATAAATTCAATAAGCTTTTGATGAGAACCAAGAAAAAGAAGAATTAAATCTATTCTGTGCAGTTTTCATGTTGAGTGAGATCAGACAAGACAGTTTCTTGTCGATCTGAATAAGTCTTTTCTGACAAATATTAAAGGGGAGAAGTCAGCTCCCTTTTAAAAAAAATGAAACTGAACTAGAACAAAGAGTAAACTGATTGGCTGTCAAACTGTCCAGCCATGAGATTTACATGACCATATCCACTAATTGGAACTCCTTTAGATACATCATAATTCATTAAATCAATATAATATGTCCATGAAATGGAAAAAAAATAATAGAAATAAGTACCACATAGATCCCATTTCATATGATTCCATTCCAATTTGATTACACCACTAATGTTCTTTTCATTTTTATAGTCATTCAGAAATACGGTGGTCTCAAAGATGGCTTAGGTCAATTTCACCCCTACAGACCAAGCTGAAGATTAAAGATAGCCTCTATGACTCTCTAGTGTAGTAGCACTTATAGAGACAGAAGTATTCTGTCTTTCCTGTTTAGCACTAGAGTTCCTTGTTAATTGCTTGGCCCAAAGGCAAAGGGTAGAACATGTTTCTTAATTATAAACAAAGGAAATACTTTCCCCTTTTAATGGTGGCAGAGTAACAGTGATAGTGGCAGCAACAGAAAGAGAAATAATTGTAGTAGAAATACTAGGAGTAGAAATTGTAATTCAACACATCTGCTGCAGCTGCATGACCAGAATTCTCCTTATACCAAGTCCTAAATTTCTATGCAGTTAGTAAGTCTAGTATTTTCTATGAACCTATAATCACAGTGGCCAGGTGGCACAGCAGGTACAGTGTCTAGCTGGAAGTTAGGAAGATTCTGCTTCCTGCGTTCACATCTGGCCTCAGACACTTATTAATTGTGTCATTTAGTCTTGTTTGCCTCAGTTTCCTCATCTGTAAAATGAGCTGGAGAAGGTAATAACAAACTCTTTCAGTATCTTTGCCAAGAAAAGTCCAAATGTATCATGAAGAATCAGACATAATTGAACAATGACTGAGCAACAATTGAAATGATTATAACTATATTCAAACAATTGTGAAAATAAACTAGAAGATAATATCTGTAAGGTTAAGAAAAGAAACTATTAACTGGAGATGATGGGAAGTCGATTATGGCAAATATTTCAGATAAGAATGTGATATAAGAGCTCTATAGGGTATTAACATAATAGAGCTCAATGTATAAGTAGTTAAAGGAATATGACAAATCAATCTTAAAACTACAACATATAAAAAGAATTCTACAAATCACCAATAAGAAGAGAAATGCAAATCAAAATTACATTTAGGTTTCACCTCCAGCAGTTTATTAGCAAAGAGAATAAAACACAGAAATAGTCCATGTTAATGGAACTATGGAAAGATAGACACACTAATACATTGTTGGTGAAGTCGTGATTCAGTGCAATTATTCTGGAAAGCAAATTGGAATCAAAGTTAGTAAAATGTTTATACCTCTTGACACAGAGATATCATTATAAGTATAGAAAGTCAAAGGCAGAAAAGTCCCACATACACCAAAATAGTTAAGAGCATCATTTTTTGTTGTAGCAAAGAACCAGAAACAAAGTAAATGTCCATCAACTAGGAAAAGACTAAATAAATTTTCATACATGAACGTAATGAAATATTCTTGTTCTATTTTTTAAAATGAAACTTATATGAACTAATGAAGGAAGAGTGAAATAATCAAAACCTGGAAAACAATATGTACAATGACTAAAACAAGAATAAATAAAAGAATATGATAATACTTATTGTTATATAGTTATAATCACCATACTTGGCCCCAAATAAACCTCCTTTTCTTCTTTACAAAGGTAGTGGAATATTATCTATACTATCATACACAGTACATTAGTTTCATGGACTGCTTTTAAGGTATGTATATTAGAAATGACTAAGATGTCTCTAAAAGGCATTTTTATTGTAATTGATAATGCCAACATAAAATTTGGGGAGAAATAATTTCACAATACCTGGGTTACAGATTCTAGCTGTAAATTGTTTGCTGCTCCATTCAATCATTCAGCAATTATTTATTATGATCTTACTATGTGCCAAGCACTGTGCTTGGCATAGCAAGTCAAAAAGAAAACACAGCCCCTGATTAAAAATTTTATATTCTATTGGGCAAAAACAACATTTGCATAAATGAATAAATAATAGTTATAAAAGTCATTCTAATGTATAAGAGCATTAGTATTCAGGAAAAATCAATTAGGAGTAGGTAAGAAGGTGACATAGGCATATGAACTGAACTTTCAAGGAAAATAGGGATTCTGAGGGAGAACATTCCCCAAAGGTGATGGAAAAACAGAAAATATATATATGTATATATATAGGTGAGAGTACAATTTGTCTGGAATTCAAAGTATGTTACAAGGATTAAGACTCCTTTTTTTTTAAAAAAAAAGAAAATCTCTTTAGAGACAGAAGAGACTTTAGATGTTAAGTTCAAGCTCCATTCTTTCGTAGACATATTGCCAAATACAACCCAGCTTTCTCTTTAACTCAGGAAACTGATGCTAATATAAATGAATTTCCCAAGGTCACACAGGAAGTAAGGCTGAAAGCCATGATGCAAAATTAGTTCCTCTGACTCTCAATCCTACACTCTTTTCATTTCAACATAGGTCCTCTTTATTTGGGTCTATTCCTTTCTAATTTTTTTTTTCTTAATCCATTGGAAGACTCATAGGTTTAAATTACTGTAGCATAATTCATGTCCAGATGCTACAGTGGCACTTGGCCTTCAGTTTTGTGCCTAGCTACAATGAAGGCATGAGTTATTATACAATAATTCACACCATGTCATGTCTTATTGCTTAATTAACGTAACAAATCAGAGTAACAAATTTTTGCATCAGCAAATGTAGTGCCCTCTAATATGACTTAAAAGGGTTCTTTTTTTTAATTCAACAGGGTCAGGGATGCCATCTGAGGATTTATTAAGGTGAATAAAATGGTAAGACTGAAATAGCAATAATTATTGTTTGAAAAAAGAATCACAAAGCTCTCCTTCAAATAAAGGAAAATTGGGTTGTTAATCTTTTGTATTTCTTCATTGGTATCATCATGAAAAAAGTCACTTTCCAGCATTTAAGCAAATAAAGGAATAGTTTTTTTCTGTCCAATCTCATGGCCATTACAGTTTGAACACATCTGCCTTTCTTGATTTAAAAAAAAAAATAGTTTTAAATCTGCAGGTGTGATTCACAGGGGATAGAACATCTGTGGTTTGCCTTAGAAATGGAGAGAAATATACGCAAAACCAGCAGATGATATCAGCTGCCAGTAAGTAACAGCCATCACACAGCTTTATAAAGCCTCACAAATTCATAAATTATGTATTTGTAGCTTGGAGATTGATACGTTTTTCCAGCTGCACATTCCTAGCTTCTGTAGTCTACACTGGCCATATGCAAGCTGTTGATTCTGGTTTCACCTTTGGGAGTCTTTTTCTCACAAACAGTTGCCATGATTCTTTGATATTCTATTTTAGTGTTCATTCGTTCAAGTCATTCCTTGGACCATGGAGATCATATTGAGGGAAAGGCGGATTTGATAAACAATGGTGACCTGAAAAGAGAGAGCATTTCCCACGTGATATTGACCAGTCAGAGAAAGTTGAGGGTTGAGCTGAGCCAGCTGGTTCAGAATGGCCAGGAAATGCCAAGCTCAAGGGTCCTTATTTTATAAACCGTTTGGAATGTCACAAATGGAGTGCAACATTCCCATTAGTTCCTGGGCTAACCTTAGTTATTCTTTATTTTAATTGTTATTATGCCAGTGAGGAATTCAACAAATAAACAACATGTATAACAAGTAGTCCATTATCACTGCCCTTCTCCTAAAAAAATATAAAATTTTATATATATATATATATATATATACATACACATATGTATGTATATATATGTATATATATAAACACACACACAAATATATATATATATATGTATGTGTGTATATATATATATATGCCTATATATATATAAATCTTTCATAGGGATGCCTTTTACACCAAGAACTATGAGGCATTAAATGACAGCTGTCAATCAGCAATCCCAATGACTTTTTTGAAAAGCCACAAACCAAAAGATAGCTTCTCAAGCAGAAAACTATGCAGAAAAAGCAATATGTTGTAGAAATAGAACATTACTCAAACAAAATTTAGATTGTCCAGTTCTCTATCTATTGCAGAAGACAGCCTTTCATTTTTAATAATTACAGAGTGGTTATGCAAATAAATATACATATACATATATGTCTATATGCATACAGCTATCTAGCTATATATGTATACACACAAATATATATGCATATATATATATATGTATATATGAAATCCCTTTTGAGTTTCCTCTGAATTTTATAAAGAAGGATGTATTTGAAAAAATTCATGATTCCAGTGGATCATAAGATCATAGATTTACAACTTGGAAGAGATGCTGAGGGTCATCTACTTTAACTCTCCCAGTTTTACAAATGAAGAAACTGAGTTCCAATGAGAATCAATGACTTACTTAAGGTCACAGCTCCTAAATGGTAAAACCAGGACTTGTCTCCAGGGCTTTTGACTCCATAGTTTTTGCTCTTTTCCCCTGAGGTCCCATCAACCCAGCAGCTCTATGAAGTCAAAATGAGCTGAGGCATTTTGACAAAAATTCCTATGCCTAGAAACTACACAGTCAAGCCCTAAATAAAATTAAGCCTAGAATTCGAGCAATGCCCAAGGCATGTTCCTGAGATGACCCCACGATTTTCCCCAGACCACCCCAGCTGCCACTTCTGATCATGGCAACAGCACCTCCCCCTGTGCTCATCAGCAGGGCACAGCTGCCTTTAGTTCCCCACCCTGCCCCCTCTGCCCACCTAGTTCCCATAGTCATCTGTACTCTGGCTCCACCCACATTCCATAGCCCAACTCCAGGACTGTTCACCCTGGCCCTTCGAACCCACTCTTGGCAGCACATCCAGACCAGACTTTCTCTAACCACAGCTGCTCCGTTTAGTGGGGCTGGCACCTCAGGAAACCATCCCAAACAGCTGCAGGTCCGGGACAGGTTGGGGAGAGAGTGTGATTACAGTTGTGTGATTTTGTGTGTGTGGGTGGGTGGGGTGTATGTGTGTTGTGAGTTTGGGGATATTGACAAATCTATATGTAGCAAAATATGAATTTGGCATGGCACCCAGAAGTTATATGCAATGCAAGACACATAATTTGGCTATGCATTTATAATAAAGGAATAAAAACAGCTTTATAACATACCTCTCAAGGCTGTATGGGAAGAACGCAAAATATGGTGCCAAAAGACCTGAGTTCAGATTTGGTTCTGTTGTTTGTCATCTAGGTGACCTAGAGCACATAATCTTACCTCTTTGAACCTTGCTTTTCTTCATCTGAACTGAGTGGGCTAGACCAAATCTGGGTTCTTTAGCCTGAAGTAGATAGACTCAAGGGATTCATTTCAGCAGTCTGTGAACCAAAAATTACATCTTTATTTTTACTAACCTCAAACTTAAATATTGTATTTCCTTAAATTATAAATTATAAAGAACAATAAAAACAAATTGAGATAACTAGCCATTTTTCTGAGAAGGGATACAGTCTTCACCAGACTGCCCAAATTGTCCATGACACAAGGACTCTTAGACAAGCTTGTCTCTAAGATGCTATCTAGCTTAATATGCTATAGGACTATAGATCCTTTTTGATGTAGACTTGGACCGTTAAGGTTAGCCAAGGTCTTAGAGTCCCATGAAAAAGTATGGGAGCCTTTTTTTTTAAGCACTCTATTCCAGGCTCAAGATTACCCTTCAAAATTGAAAACATACCAGAACCAGCTGCCCACTGGCTTGATGGCGTTGGCAAGGAGCAGTTGGGCTCTACTGTCTGCTGTGACTGCCCAATTACAGCCATACACACTACATTCACTTCTTAAAGATTTGGATGGGATTACTTTGCAAACCAATTTTCTCTTCCTTTACCAGCGTATAGCTGAAAACGATCCCTCAAATCTGAGTATGGAGCAAGAATTGAAATTTCTAGAATGAGATCCTACTTTTATCATTTTTTTTCAAAGATGCCAAGCCTTCATAAGTTGGTCATAGATTTAGACACAATACAAAGCACATGGTTTTGGTTTGTCTTGTGTACATGACTAGTTAGGGAGAGTCTTGCTAGGCAGACACAGACTGTGAGTCGGGTTTCTTGTTATAGTTTTGTGGTTTTCTTTGGTACATGTGCTCATAAGCTACTGCAATGGGAGCATTTTTATAAATTGCAAAAATAAATGAACCCTGAGAAACGTGTGTGTCTCTTCTACTAGTCTTTTAATAAATCCCAGATCCATTTGTGCACACCCTCAGTTATTTATTTACTTATTTGATTTGGACTAACTTTCCTTTAAGTTACTTATGCTCCTGAAGCTACAGGGGTTCTCTAAGCCTAGAAGGAGATCCAGGACAAGGCGTATGTGCATCCAGAGCAAATTATGAAATATATGCTCCCTGGGTGATACTATTCTTTGCCAAGACACAGCATGCCTTGACTTACCAAATGAATGCTTAGGTGCAGTGGAGAATGGAATTTCTTGGCATTGCAAATAAAATTTTTTTTTAAAAGTGTTGTTCAAAAAAAGGTGTCACTTATAAAACTCTAGGCTAATGCCTACTTTACCTGTCCCTAATCTTAGTTGTGTCTAGAATCCCTCTTAGATAGCTGACTTTAAATGAGATTCTCCATGATCTTTGCCAACTTGATCAATCTAACTCACTCCACCATGGTACAAGCATTTTAATTTGGTTAAATCAGGATCCTCATTATCCTCCTCAGGTAAGGAAGAAACAGCTCAATGAAAAGAACTTTGGGAGTGGAATTGAAGGGCCTGCTTTCAAATTACATAACTATCCTTTCCATCAATGCATATCAACACCTTTGAGACTTAGATTATTGCCAGAATGGTGTGGTAGAGAGAGAGCAGATGTCTGAGTGAGGGAGACCTAGGCATAAGTACTGCTGTTGACACAAAATGATTGTATGACCCTACACAACCAATTTGAGCTCTCATGGATATAGGCAATCCTCTAAGAAAAAATAAAATAGAATATCTACATATGTGCATGTATATATTATGTACATACATGAAACAATTAGCAAATGGTACAAAACAATGTATTATGGATGTCAGACCAAATGCTAAATTGAAGGGAACAAGGAGTTTAAAAAAAAAAATAGACTGGTATAAACTAGAAGAGCTAAGGAGGACTTCCTAAATGAGATAATAATTTAAGCTGATAGAAATTTAATGGTGTCACAGAGTGTTTTAAAAGTGAAAAGAGAGTACAAGCCTATGAGCAAGACTAAGTATGGTATCATGGGATTTAGGGCTGGGAGGGACCTTCAAGACCAGCTATCTGACCCATTCTGTTTACATACAAGAAAACTGTGTCCCAGAGAAGTGATTTGTTCAAGATAAATCAGTCAATCAACAATAAGAGTTTATTAAGCTTACCATGTGCTAGGCACAGCACTAAAGCACCCTGTCTCAAAAAGCCACAAAAGTAGTACCTTCCCTCAAGGAATTCACATTCTTGTATAATAATACAGGAGAATAGTCTAGAAGGGACAAAAGGTCCCTCCCAGAAGATATACCACTCAAGTGGAATTAATAGGCCTTAAGTAAACCCAGTTTGAAAATGGAGGGAGTAGGTAAAAGTTAATTAGCTCAGCTAGCTATTTCACAAAGCATGTTCTAATGGGGAAAGAATTAATGTTAATTAAGGAAGCCTCACAGTAGGAGTTCTCAACACTCATGAAAAAATATGTATGTATGTATACATGGATGTGAGCAATTTCATTGACATCAATTCCTTTCTCATTGGAACATATCTTATGAAATAGCCAAGTGAGACAGTTTATTTTTTCCTGATCACTTATTTCTAAAGTGGAGTGACTTAAGGCCTATTAATTCCACTCGAGGACAATATCTTTTGATCAGTTTTTTTGCATTCTACCATAGTAACAAATCAGGAAAAAAAATTATGATTCTATAAAACCTGCCAAAGCTACCCACATCCAAAGCCTTTCATTTACTTATTGTGTTCTTACTGGGAGATATGATCCTACCCTTCCCATTCTATACATTACATTTGGAGGAACCATCCCATACATGATAGATAGGGAAATGGAGACCTCACTCTGGAAAAGGAATGGCAAAGACTCCGTTCAGTCTTTCAATAAGTTTACATGGTATCTACTATATGTAATACACCCTGCTAGATGCTAGGGGAGAAACAAAGATAAATGAATGGGTTAAAATAAATAACTGCTGAGATGCTTTTCAACTGTCAAATCATGTGATTCTGTGAATGGAACATGATCTCTGGTTTTGGAGAGTTCTAAGTCTATTAGAGTTATCAGTAGATATGGCAGAAAAGACTACAAAGAGAAGACATGGCCCTCATATACAGCAATAAACAATTTTGTAGGGGCTCAACAGTGGCTTTTTGATTTAAAAGAAAAGCATGGAAGTTGGAAGAATGATTTAAGATGTGGTGAGCACCAGGCTAACTAAAACCATACCAGATTTATAAATGACCTGGATTTTTTTTTACTTTGTTCCTCTCCTTTGCTTTTATATTGTCACCGAAGTATATAAGAAAATTCTTGTGTGAGATTATCTGTTGACACTGGTGAACACAGATGGAAATTTTCACTTTGACCTAATTGATAATGATCTCTCAATTTTCCAAATAGAAAATCTTTCAGGTTATTCCATAGGCCTGTTTACCAGGGTAACTCCAGTTAGACTAACTTTGTCCCTTACTAAAACCCTTATTTCTAGCTTTTCTTGGTTCCTGTTACTTGTCTCCCTGAGTGTGAATCATGAGCTGCTAACAAGGAAGTTGAATTAGGTACATTTTGATGCATCAACGTGACCTCATTCTATCACTGCCAATCAGTGAATTTAGCTTTGTCAGAAAGGAAACCTTCTTTCTTCAAGACTGTCCATGCCTGCCCTTGGCATGTTTCTTACTGCTTCCACTTGACATTCCTGGTCACCCTGGGGAAGCTGTGGGTGTGACTGCTGGCAAGCTAGAGTCATCTTTTAGCTTCCAGAGTGGGGCAGGATTCTCTTTCACAGGGCCAGCTTCCTCTTCAACTTCCTCAGGCCCCTGCATGTCAGCCAGAAGCTTTGTACTCTCAAAGGGAAAAGTTACAGTATGCTAAAAGGCGCTCCAGTCACCACAGCTAATTAACAGCAAAGCACAAACCATTACTAATGTTTGTAGTTGACTTAAAGATAATGCCAAACAATTAGCCATCTAAAAGGAAGCTGTCATCTTCTTCCTATGATGATGTGGTGGAAACATCAAGAGTTCCCATTGGCTGTGACTGACTTTAGAAAAAAAGGCTTTTCAAGACCACCATAAATTTCCAGTCCCTAGCTGAATTGTTGTATTTCTTATACTTACACCTGCTATACCTTCAAGATCAAGATCATGTATAGTATAAAAAGTTCTAGATTTGGAGTCAGGGAAGCAAAGTTTGGATCTCAGCTCTGTGAACTATTGTATGCCCTCACTGACCCAGATCTCAGTTGCTTCATCTGAAAATTGAGACACAGACTAGATGATTCCTAAGGTTTGGGGGTTTGGATATATTTTTCAAGCTTTGAATTCTATGTTCCTGAATTATTGCTCTTTCTAGTCCATGCCAAATAGCGAGATGCCCTCTCTTGAATTAGCTAATTCACTGCTCAAACTGTTTTCCCAAAACTTTCCAGTGGCAAAACTGATCTCTCCATTTCATTCTGGATCTTCAGACCTGGGCCAATGAGCTGGAAGGGAGCCCAGTTTAGTCTAACTTTGTGTTTATGTAGTTATCTAAGGCCACCTATCTAATCATCGGTGTTTCCTTTCAAATGTGAGAAGCAGAAACACCTCATTTCTTGGCTTAGCTGCATGGCGGCCTTGCTTGCATACGAGCAGTACCACTTTTCAGGATCTGGTTGGCTAAAGCACAAATTCACTGGCTGCCAGATTTTTCTGAGTTTTGCAAGCACCTTACTCAAGTGAGTGGTGGTTTCAGCAGTTGGTCTGAGAGATTGCTAACCAAGTCTGCCTTAATATATGCCAAAGGCTTCCCTTTCCAAATTGAGCATAAAGGATAAAAGTTGTGCAAGAGCAGCGGAAAAAGAGAATAGTTAGATGACCTGCAAATTCTCTGAAGATGAACAGCTCAGAGTGGGGAGATTGTAGAATCATCTTATCTAATGTAAAAATCTGTTTACATGCAGTTCTGATTACATAAGAAATGTAATATTTTTTCAGTCTACAGTATTTATTATGAGCTATATGCCAAGCACTATGCTAAGCAGTGAGGATACAAAAAAAGATAAAAATAGCACCTGATTTAATTAATTTAAATTTCATGGAGAGTTATAATGTTTTATTTTGATGACTATAACAATTGTTACCATTAGCAAACCTTTTGGCATTAAAAAAAATATGTATCTTACATACACACACACACACACGGAGACACACACACACACACACACACACACACACACTTTTTTTTGCTGTGGATCTGTGATTTTATGAGTAGTGGGAATATGTGGGAAGGAACCTCCCTCTAAAAAACAAATCAACTGTTCTGCAATTACAACTTTTGGAGGTTGCTAAAGTTGCTAAAACTGGGCTTTGGAGTCTAGAAGGCCTAGATATACCTTCTGCCTCTGAAAGTCACTCTATTTGTATGACCCTGAACAAATTACACAAACATACATATATGTATATGTATGTATACACACATATAGGGGCAGCTAGTGGCACAGTAGATTGAATTCTGACCCTCAAGTTAAGAGGGCCTGAGTGCAAATCAGAACTCAGACAATTCCTAAATGTGTGACCCTGGGTAAGTCACTTTATCCTGTTTGCCTCAGTTGCCTCATCTGTAAAATGAGATGGAGAAGGAAATGACACTCCAGTATCTCCATCAAGAAAACTTCAAATGGAGTTCACAAAGAGTCAGACATGACTGAAAAATGACTGAACAATTACAAAAATACACATATATACATATGTGTATTATGTTTGGATATTTAACTGAGACTTGTGACTCCATTGATTTAGAAAGTTCCTATTGAAGAGTTTATTCCTCAATGCAGACAGTCCCTCTACTGCATACTACATTCTACAGTATAGATTTAGGGAGTTGCCTAGTCCACTGAGACTTAAGTGCTCAGTAGGTATCAGGTGTCAGGGAAAGAAATTACACAATTTTCCTGTGGCCAGGAACATACATTATGTCATGCTGCCTCAAAATATCAGTGTATTTAATAATAACAACAATAATAGCCATACTTTTTATAGTGCTCTCCAGTTCACAACAACCATGTGAGACAGGTCATATGAAACAAATGTGTAAAATATAGCTCCCAGGACAGAATGCCAAAGAGATAACTTTTTACTACTATTACCAGAGGAACGGAGTAGGGGGTATTCTGGAATTGCCTTTTCCTCCATCCTCATGCTTCATGCTACAATGCAGTATATACATTAAGCCATTTTAAAAGTACAAAACAAAATTCTTTCCCTCCAATGCAAGGGAATTTGGGGACAAGAACTATGTAAGCTGTAGTCTCATTACTCAATTAGTTTGACTCATCCTAAGGGCTGACTAATCCTCTTCAAAACCCTTCCTCTTTTATTCCATAGGTAAACCTGCTCTTCTTAGAACCAGAGTGGAACTAGGGTGGGGCGCTTTTGGCTGCTAGTATTATGCTGACACCTGTTGAGGACTTTAGCTTAAGAAATCCAAGGTCTCCCACTGCTTCCAGGACAGTCCTGATCTCTGTCTGGCCAGTGGACCCAGATGTCTCTGGAGGAAAAAGTGAGGCAGGTGACCTTGCACAGCCCTCTCTCACTTAAATCCAATTGACTTACATGTCATGGTATCATCTCCTTGATGTCAAGGTTCTCTTAGAGAGCAAAGGACAAACAACACCCACCTTTAACCTTGACACCCTAATATAAAGTCCTGGCATTATAGTGGTGTTCCAGGGTCTCTATTCACTGAGTAATTATGAGCCATCCCCCTCACCTCTCAAGGCCATAATCCACTTTGCTCTAAACACACTTTGTGATAATTGACCTGAGGAGACACATACACACACACACACACACACACACACACACACACAATCTAGGCTATATTTCTGCTTGTAACCATATCCTCCAGCCACTGCCCTATGTTAGATTCAATGCAGCAAACACATAAAATCAGAAATGTTAAACTAAAGGGAATCATATAGGTCATATGATCCAACTTTTTCATTTTACAGATAAAGAAGCTGAGGCTCAGAGAAATTACTGACCTAGGGTCATAGAAGTAATAACTGGTAGAGCCCAGGTGGGAATCCAGATTCCTGATAGCAAAACCTGCGTCTTTTGCACTCTGGCAAGGCTCCCTTATTTATTATGTCCCTACCTATTCAAAGTACTATATTAGGTCCTACTTACAGCTTTCGTGGAGATATAAAGTATCAGCGATTACAAAAGACACTGTTGTGTTGTAAAATGTGAAAAATGCAAGTATGTATCATTGGTTACCAGAAGGACTGGGAATGAAGTGAATAAGAGAATTACCAATGACATATTATGGGAGGTCAGAGACTCCTGATCAACTGGAAGGGAAAGAAAAGGCTTCAATGAAAGGGGTAGAGGAGGAAGTGGACTTTGAAGGATGGAGGGAAATTTGACTGGGAAGAAGGGTAGAGAAAACATCTCAGGCCCAGGGAATAGTATGTGTCTAAGAGAGACATAAAAGTATAGGCCATATTCAGGGAACATAGTAGTCTAAGGTGATAAGATTACAAAGGTAAAGTCCATGCCAGACTGTGAAGGTCCTTAAATTATAGGAAAGAAAGTCTGGACTTTATTTGGTGGGCAATATGGAAGCACTAAAAGTTCTTAAATGGATGAATAATATGACCAAAACTATGCATAAGAAATTGGCAGCAATAAGAAGTTTTTTGGAGAAAGTTAGAGAATGAGGGAAGAGAATAGGAGGGAGGTGGGAAGACTAGCATTGAATAGGAGGTGATCAAGAATAGACCTGTTATCACAATACTCTTGATGGGCAGAAATGGGAGTCTGAACTAACATGATAGTAATAGTGCTGGATAAACATTTAATTCCACTTCTATTTCATTCTTGAGCCATTGCTTTCAGCCCCCTTGAGGGAAAAAAGAAAGGTTTTTTGTTTCAGTTTGGTTTTGGTTTTTGTCTAGGCCCAGATACATCCCTCAACAGCAGATTCAAATTGCTTTCTCCACCTTCACTTGAAATCTGACTTGGTAGATGAATTCATCCCCATTTCCTCTAGGATAAAATAAAAAGACCCTTCCCAAATTGGTTCTAACCTATCTTTCCAAACTTGTTTCACAATGCCTCCTTTATCTTGCAAACTAGCCTCCAGCCAAATTCATAGATCTTGGATTAAGAAATGGAAGTCAAGCTAACAAGCATTTATTAAGTGTCTACCATATGTACCTAAGAGACATTTAGTTTTTTTTTTTTGTTGTTGTTGTTGTTTCCAGCTATGTCTAACTCTTAGTGACCCCATCTGGAATTTTCTTAGCAAAGATAAGTAGAGTAGCTTTCTGTTTTCTTCTCTAGTTCATTTTATAGGTGAGGAAACTGAGGCAAACATTCAGTATCCAAGGCTGGATGGAAAACAAAGATGAGTCTTGAGTCCTGGAGAGTCTATCCATTGTACCACTTATCAGCATTAAGATCCATTAACTGTTAATTCTCTCATTCTATAAATGAGGAATCTTTTTTTTTTTCAATAATGCTTTATTTTTCCAATTATATGTAAAGATGGTTTTCACATTTATTTTGTAAGATTTTGAGTTCCAAATTTTTTATCCTTACCTCCCTTTCTTCCCCCTTCCCCAAGATAGCAAGCAATCTGATAGAGGTTATATGTGTACAATCATTTTAAACATATTTCCATCATTAGTTATGATGTGAAAGAAAACTCAAAACAAAAGGGAAAAACCACAAGATAGAAAAAGCAAACAAACAAACAATAACAAAGGTGAAAATACCATGATTCAATCCACATTCAGTCTTCATGTTCTCTCACTGGATGCAGATGGCATTTTCCATCCCAAGCCTACTGGAATTATCTTAGATCTTTACATGGCTGAGAAAAGTCTATCATAGAACTAAGTCTATCATACTTAATTATCATATAATCTTGCTATTATTGTGTACAATATTCTCCTGTTGCTATTCATTTCACTTAGCATCAGTTTATGAGTCTTTCCTGGCTTTCATGAAATCAGCCTGCTCATCATTTCTTATAGAACAATAATATTAAATTATATTCATATACCATAACTTATTCAGCCATTCCTCAGTTGATGGGCATCCACTAAATTTCTAATTCCACACTATCAGAAAAAGAGCTGCTACAAACGTTTTTGTACATGTGGGTCCTTTTCTCTCTTTTTATGATCTCTTTGAGATACAGACCCAGTAGTGACAGTGCTGAATGAAAGGATATTTACAGTTTTATAGGCCTTTGGGCATGGTTCCAAATTGCTCTCCAGAATGGTTGGATCATTTCACAACTTTACCAACAGTGCCTTAATGTCCCAATTTTCCCACTTTCTCTCCAACATTTATCATTCTCTTTTCTTTTTTTTTCTTTTTTTATAAAGCTTTTTATTTACAAAACATATGAGTGACCTTTCAACATTGACCTTTGCAAAAAAAACCTTTTTTTTTCCCAAGCTTTTCCTTTCCTTCCCCCCACTCCCACCCCTAGATGACAGGTAATCTAATACATGCTAGATAGGATAAATTATATGACAAATACAGTACATGTATACATATCTATACAGTTATCTTACTGCACAAGAAACATCAGATCTAGAAAGAGAAGAAGAAAAAAAACAACCTAAGAAGGAAAACAAAATGCATGGAATTTTCACAGAAAGCGTTAAAATGCTGTTGTGGTTCACTCTCAGTTCCCACAGGCCTCTCTCTGGATGTATATGACTATCTTCATCGCAGAACAACTAGTTTGAATCACATTATTGTTGAAGAGAACCATGTCCATCAAAATTGATCATCGTATAGTCTTGTTGCTGTGTATAATGTTCTCCTGGTTCTGCTGATTTCACTCAGCATCAGTTCATACAAGTCTCTCCAACCCTCTCTGAAATCCTCCTGTTGGTCATTTCTTATAGAACAATAATATTCCATAACATTCATATACCATAATTTATTCAGCCATTCTCCAATTGATGGACATCTTTTCAATTTCCAGTTTCTTGCCACTACAAAAAGGGCTGCCACAAACATTTTTGCACATGCACCCTTTCCCTCCTTTAAAATCTCTTTGGGATATAGGCCCAGTAGAAACACTGCTGGGTCAAAGGGTATGCACTGTTTGATAACTTTTCGAGCATAGCTCCAAATTGCTCTCCAGAATGGTTGGATCCGTTCACAGTTCAATCAACAATGTATCAGTGTCCCAGTTTTCCCACATTCCCTCCAACAGTTATCATTATCATTCCCTGTCATTTTAGCCAATCTGACAGGTGTGTAGTGGTATCTCAGAGTTGTCTTAATTTGCATTTCTCTGATCAATAGTGACTTGGAGCACCTTTTCATGTGACCAGAAATAGTTTCAATTTCTTCGTCTGAAAATTGTCTGTTCATATCTTTTGACCATTTGTTAATTGGAGAATGGCTTGAATTCTTATATATTTGAGTCAATTCTCTATTTATTTTAGAAATGAGGCCTTTATCAGAACCTTTGGATGTAAAAATATTTTCCCAGTTTACTGCTACCCTTCTAATCTTGTCTGCATTCATTTTGTTTGTACAAAAACTTTTCAACTTGATATAGTCAAACTTATCTATTTTGTGATTAATGATGACCTCTAGTTCTTCTTTGGTCACAAATTCCTTCCCCCTCCACAGGTCTGAGAGGTAAACCATCCTACATTGTTCTAATTTGTTTATAATATCATTCTTTATGCCTAGATCATGAATCCATTTTGACCTTATCTTGGTATATGGTGTTAGGTGTGGGTCAATGCCTAATTTCTTCCA
>JAJPUD010002750.1:268333-295346 GCA_023553655.1 Myrmecobius fasciatus
AGAGGGTATGGAAAAGGAAAAACAAATTATCTGAAGAAAATTCCTTTAAAAATAGATGTGATGAAAGGAAAAAGCATATCACTCCTTACAAAATAGATATGAAAAAAAGAAACCAATTCATGAAAAAGCATAATTTGTGAAATAGAAAAAAAAATGTAATGAACAAAACACCTCAATTGTCCAAATGCAAAAGGAGATTAAAAAAAAACTAACTGAAGAAAATAATTTCCTAAAAATTAGAATTGAACATATGGAAGTGAATGACTCAATGAGACTTTAAGAATCAGTCAAACAAAACCACCCCCCAAAAAATGAAAAAATAGAAGAAAATGTAAAATATCTCAGTGAAAAAACAACTGGCCTGGAAAATAGATCTAGGAGTGACAATCTAAGAATTATTGCACTTCCAGAAAACCATGATGAAAAAAAGAGCCTAAACATCATCTTTCAGGATATCATCAAGGAAAACTATCTGGATGTCCTAGAACCAGAGGGTAAAATAGCCATTGAAAGAATTCATGGATCATTTCCTGAAAAAGACCCTAAAATGAAAAGTCCAAGGAAGATCATAGCTAAATTTCAGAATTATCAAATCAAAGCGAAGATATTGCAAGGAGCCAGAAAGAAATGATTCAAATATTGAGGAGCCACAATCAGGATTACCCAGGACCTAGCAGCTTCCACTTTAAAAGAACAAAGGCTATGGAATCTGATATTCTAAAAGGTAAAGGAACTTGGATTGCAGCCAACAATCAACTGTACAGAAAAATTGAGCAATCTCTTTCGGGGAAAAAAATGGACATTCAATGACACAGGTTAATTTCATATATTTCTGATGAAAAGACCAGAACAGAATAGAAAATTTGATCTTCAAATACAGAACTCAAGAGAAGCATAAAACGGAAAAAATAGCTTTCTTTTAAAAGTTAAAAAGCTTATATATAGGGATCTATATGGGAAGATGATATAATACTTAGAGGGCCCAGGTGTAATTTTATTTTATTGTGATGAATTAAAAAAAGAAACTAGAGGAGGAAAGGTGATTCTACTGGACAAAGAGGAAAATGGAATTAAAATGAGGTAAATTACATCCCCTAAGGAAGCAAAAAGACCTATTGCAATTGAGAGAAAGAGGGGCGAGGAATGAGTACTCTGCTAATCTTACTTTCATTAGATTTGGCTGAAAGAGAGAATATCAGACACAATTAGCTTCACAGAGAAGCTTGTTTCACCCCATAGGGAAGTAGGAGGGGAAAAGGTAAAGGAAGGTGGGAGGTTAATAGAAGAGAAAACAGAAGTAGAAGGGGAAAGGTATAAGAAAGGGGAAGGGGCTGCAAAAGATGAGAGCTGTTTGAGGGAGGAAGTGATCAGTGACAAAATATTGGGGAGAAGGGGAAAAGGGAAGGGGAGAGAAAAATATAACTGGGGGCAAACAAGATGGCAGGAAATATTGAGTTAGTATTTTTATCTTTGAATGTGAAAGGGATAAACTCTCCTATAAAACAGAAGCAGATAGCAGACTGGATTAAAGCCTTAATCCTACAATTTGTTATTTACAAGAAATCATTTAAAGCAGAGTGATACATTTAGAGTAAAGGTAAAAGACTAGAGCAGAACATATTATGCTTCAGTGGAGGTTAAAAAAAATAAAACAGGGATAGCAATCCTGATCTCAGATCAAATAAAAGCAAAAAAAGATCTAATTAAATGAGATAAGGAAGGAAACCACATCCTACTTAAAGATGCCATAGATAATGAAGTAATATCAATACTAAACATATATGCACTAAGTGGTATAGCATCAAAATTTCTAGAGGAGACATTAAGAGAACTGCAAGAATAATTAGAAAGCAAAATTATACTAGTGGAAGATGTCAATTTTGCTCTCTCAGAACTAGATAAATAGAACCACAAAATAAATAAGGAAAGAGTTGAGGAGGTAAATAGAATACTAGAAAAGTGAGGGATGATAGATCTTTGGAGAAAATTGAAAGGAGACAGAAAGGAATATATATTTTTTCTTGGCAGTACCATGTATTAGGGCATAAAAACCTCAAAATCAAATGAAGAAAGGCAGAAATAGTAAATGCATTTTTCTCAGATCATAATGCAATAAAAATTACATGCAAGAAAAGGCCAGGGGAAAAGAGACAAAGCATTAATTGACAACTAAATAATCTAAGCCTAAAGAACGAATGGATGAAATGACAAATCATAGATACAATCAATAATTTCATCCAAGAGAATGACAAAAATGAGATAACATACCAAAATTTGTGGGATGCAACAAAGCAGTTATTAGGGGAAATTTTATATCTCTAGATGCTTACTTGCATAAAATTGAGTAAAAAAAGATCAGTAAATTAGGCCTAAAACTAAAAAAATCTAGAAAAAGAAAAAATTAACCCACCCAATTAAATACCCTATTTGAAATTCTGAAAATAAAAGGCAAGATTAATAAAACAGAAAATAAGAAAAGTATTGAATTGATAAATAAAACTAAGAGTTGGTTTTATGAAAAAAACCAAAATAGATAAAACTGCAGTTAATTTGATTAGAAAAAGGAAAGAAGAAAATCAAATTATCAGTCACAAAAACGAAAAGGGAGAACTTTCCACCAATGAAGAAGAAATTAGAGCAATAATTAGGAATTATTTTTGCCCAACTTTATGTTGATAAATTTAATAATCTAAATAAAATGGCAGAATACCTACCAAAATATAGATAGTTTAGATTAATAGAAAGGGAAATAAATTACTTAAATAATCCCATTTTAGAAAAAATAAATAGAACAAACTCTTTTTTTTTTTCTTGCTTTTTGCTGAGGCAGTTGGGGTTAAGTGACTTGCCCAGGGTCGCACAGCTAGAGAATGTTAAATATCTGAGACCAGATTTAAATTCAGGTCTTCTTGACTTCAGGGCTGGTGTTCTATCCACTGTGCCACCTAGCTACCCCTAGAACAAACTCTTAATCAACTCCCTAAGAAAAAATCTCAGGGCCAGATGACTTTACATATGAATTCTACCAAACATTTAAAGAATAGTTAATTTCAATACTATGCAAACTCTGAAAAAATAGGGAAAGAAGGAGTCTTACCAAATTCCTTTTATGACACAGATACGATGCTCATACTTAATGAGGTAAGGTGAAAACAGAGAAAGAAATCATAGATTAATTTCCCTAATGAATATTGATTCAAATATCTCAAATAAAATATTAGCAAAGAGATTACACAAAGTTATCCATGGATAATACACCATGACCAAGTAGGATTTGCAGCAGGAATGTAGGGCTGATTCAACATTAGGAAAACTATTAGCATAATTGCTAATATCAATATATCAATAACCAAATTAACAAAAAAACATATGATTATCTCAATGGATGAAGAAAAAGCATTTGATAAAATCCAACACCCGTTCCTATTAAAAACACTAGAGAGTATAGGAACAAATGAATTCATTCTTAAAAATAATCAGTAGCATCTATTTAAAACCATCAGCAAGCATCATAGAAACATTCCCAATAAGATCAGGGGTGAAACAAGGTTGCCCACTATCACCATTACTATTCAATATTGTATGAGAAATGTTAGCTTTGGAAATAAGAGAAAGAAAAGAGATTAAAGGAATTAGAATAGAAAATTAGGAAACCAAATGATTACTCTTTGCAAATGATATGATAGTATACTTAAAGGACCCTGGAGAATCAACTAAAAAACTACTGGAAAAGATTCACAATGTTAGCAGAGTTGCAGGATACAAAGTAAATTCACATAAATCATCTACATTTTTAAATATTACCAACAAAGTTCAACAGCAAGAGATACAAAGAGAAATTCCATTTAAAATAACTGTCGACAATATAAAATATTTGGGAGTTTATTTGTCAGGACAAAGTCAGGAACTATAAGAACACAATTATCTGATAAAGGCCTCATTTCTAAAATATAGAGAGAATTTATAAGGATTCAAGCCATTCTCCAATTGATCAATGATCAAAGGACATAAACAGACAATTTTCAGATGAAGAAATTGAAACCATTTCTAGTCATGTGAATCACTATTGATCAGAGAAATGCAAATTAATACAATTCTGAGATACCACTACACACCTCTCAGATTGGCTGACAGGAAAAGATAATGATAAAAAATATTAAGTACTCATGGGTAGGCTGAGTGAATATAATAAAAATGATAATATTACCCAAATTAATCTACTGTTCAGTGCCATATCAATCAAACTCCCAAGAAATAATTTAATAGATCTAGGAAAAAAAAACAGAATTCATCTGGAAGAACAAAAGGTCAAGAATTCCAAGGGAATTAATGAAAAAAATGCAAATGAACATGGCCTATCTGTGCCAGATCTAGCTATGTCTATATATTACAAAGCAGCAGTCATCAAAACCATTTGGTATATGTGTATATGTACCTATATATACATATACATGTACACATACACATATATGTATTTGGTTTTATATATATAATATACATATGTGTGTATATATATATATATTGGAGAGGATGTGGAAAAACTGGAACACTAATACATTGTTGGTGGAATTGTGAACAGATCCAGATCCAAACATTTTGGAGAACAATTTGTAACTATACCCAAAGGGTTATCAAACTGTGCATACTCTTTGATCCAGCAGTGTTTCAACTGAGCTTATATCCCAAAGAGATCTTAAAGGAGAGAAAGGGACCCACATGTGCAAAAATGTTTGTGGCAACCCTTTTTGTAGTAGCAAGAAACTGGAAATTGAATAGATGTCCATCAGTTGAAGAATGGCTATATGAATGGTATGGTATATGAATTTATGGAATAATATTATTCTATAAGAAATGATCAGCAGGATGATTTCAAAACAGCTTGTAAATCCTTACATGGGCTGATGCAAGTGAAATGAGCAGAACCAGGAGATCATTGTACACAGCAACAACAAGATTATATGACGATCAATTCTGATGTATGTGGCTTTTTTCAACAATGAGATGATCCAGGCCAGTTCCAACGATGTTGTGATGAAGAGAGACTTCTACGCTCAGAGAGAGGACTGTTGAGTGTGGATCACAATATAGTATTTTAACTCTTTTTGTTGTTTACTTGCACTTTATTTTCTTTCTCGTTATTTTTCCTTTTCGATCTGATTTTTTTGTGCAGTAAGATAAATGTATAAATATGTATGCATATATTATATTTAACATATATCAGATTACTTGCATATAGGGGAGGGAGTAGGGGAAAAGGGGCAGGGGAATTGGAACACAAGGTTTTGCAAGGGATAATGTTGAAAAACTATCCATGCATATGTTTTGAAAATTAAAGAAAAAAGAAAAAGAAAAAGAAAAGAAACCATCAGTAAGATGATTTCAGAGGCCTGGAGAGACTTAGATGAATTGATTCTATGTGAAATGAGCAGAACCAGGAGATCACTGTACACAGCAACAACAACATTATATAAAGATCAATTCTGATGGACATGGGTCTTTTCAAGAATGAGCTGATTGAGGCCAGTTCTAATGATCTTATCATGAAGAGAGCCATCTACACCCAGAGAAAGGACTGTGGGAACTGAGAAGGGATTACAACATAGCATTTTCACTCTTTTTGTTGTTATTTGCTTGCATTTTGTTTTCTCTCACTTTTTTCCCTTTTTGATTTGATTTTTGTTGTGCAACATAGTTGTATAAATATGTATATATATATATATACATTATTTAGCATATATTTTAACACGTTTAACATACATTAATTTGCCATCTAAGGGAGGGGGTGGGTGGAAGGAGGGGAATTTGAAACACAAGGTGTTGCAAGGGCCAATGTTGAAAAATTATCCATGCATATGTTTTGAAAATAAAAAGCTTTAATAGAAAAAGAAAGTTAAAAAGCTATATTAAAAATAAAATAAAATAAAAAGTACAGTATTTGAAAGATTCTAACAGAAAGCCATTTGAAGGGGTTGTGTCAGGATGCCCATTCTTCACAAACATTTTTATATTTTCTTCAAACAAATTATTCTTCATCTTTTTATCCTGCCATGACCAAGGAAAACTATCCTCAGACAGAAGAGAAAATTTAACTGTTTAACTGCCAATGGAAGTATCCTGGAAGAGGCAATTTTTCAGTGTTTGCTCACTCCTTCACAAAGTTAATTTCCCTCAGTGGGCAGATAGTTAAATCTCCCAGAAAATAATTCTCTCTCTAAATCTAGAAAGGTATATAAGAGCTAAATTGTGAAGGATTTTATAAGAATCAAACAGAGGATATCTGACATATATATTATATATTATAATTTGTGAAGTATTTTAATCCTGTATCTCATTTGATCTTCATAATAATTCTGTTATGTAGATATTACAAGTATTGAAATCTCCATTTTATTAGTGATAAAACTGAGGTCCAGAAAACCATGGTTAAATCCCAGGTCTTCGCAAGTCCAGATTTACTACTCAAACCACTATTACTCAGTTTCTCAGAGAGGTAAATTCAAAATCTTAATGGAAAAAAGAAAAAAAAAATCTCTTCCAGGAACTATGAGAAATCTCAACCTAAATCTGAGTCTTAAAGTTGAATTAACATTGAGAAATGATGAGGAAAGGATAGTCAAGGTTAGATAAGGTACTGGAGACTTGAAAGGGAGAAAGAAGCAAGGAGAAATTGGAATGCACTGTTTAAATCCTTTTAACCTGAGCCAAACTAAATAAGTAACAGTGAGATTGTGTACCTGTAACTTATCTCATCTCTGTGCAGCTCCTACCCCAAGACAGTATCACATTGTTTTTTAAAATATCCATGTACTTAATATACCTATGCAGGATCCCATATTGCTGAGGAAAAGATGGGGGAAGGGTTATTATCAGAGAAGTAATAGAAGCTAGAGAATGAATCCAAGTCATAAAGAAAACCTTTTACCCTACCTTTGATCCTTGGGGGTTTGGGAGGCAGCAACAGAAATATGCCCACAAGAAGCAGGAACAGGAAGCTATTTGAAGGGGCTGCAGTCAGGATACCTATTTTTCATAAGCATTTTTACATTTTTTTCCAAATAAACTATCCATCTTCTTATCCCAAAATGACCAAGAAAGCAAACTTTTCTCAGAAAGCAGAATTTAACTTTTCCTTATTATTTAGTTCTCTGGAAGAAGCAATTTCCTAAGTGTTTCCTCACTCCTTGATAAAGTTAATTTCTCTCAGTAGGCGGACAGTTGAGTCTTCCAGAGAAGAGTTACTTCTCTCAGATTCACTTTAAAACTGGTCTCAATTGGTTTATCCTTTGTGCCTTATTTGATCATTGAAATGACTATTTCCTATGGTAATTCCAGGAGACAAATTTTACACAGTATCCACCTGGAGACAAGGTGATAAATTCAGTCAAGCATAAAAAGTTTGGTTTATAGTCAACATTTACACGAAGAGAAACTGAATCTAAAGTTCACTGCTTGCTTAACATTGCCGCCTCTAAAGAAATCTTTTCACTAAGGTTCACCAAGGGGCATCTCTCTAGCCTCCCCAGTAGTCAGATACAAAGTCCTAAACAAAGTCTTACCATCCATAACTTTAACCAATTGAACAGGGAACTCCCTTGATCTATGCTTTCCCCCCCCCATATTTACTTCCTTGTCACTCTTACATCTTTGAGGGCCACATGTGCAATCTTCTGCCCTCCAAGAGGGAAACACACCTCTCTGGAATGGCTTAGTTTTTGATAGAAAGCTGAGATTTAGACCTTCTGAATTTAGGATTGTTATTTCCAAAGGAAATATTCTCACCACATCACCAGGAACTGGGTATGAGGAGCTCTGGCCTCTCACACAATATATTCCCTCATTCTCACTTTCAAATGTTTGAGATCAGGTGTGTCTCTACCACTGCCCCTCCAGGAAGGGTCAATGCTTTCCTGATACTACATCATTATCCGGGTACTGCCATCTCTGGGGCACTTTGACTTACAATTCCCAACTCCCCAGCTTCAATGGAATTAATAACATATAGTCCCAGATGCCTTTCCTTAAGGCAAATATTAATGCTAACAGAGAAACCCCCAAGGATCTCAATCTGATCTTAATTTTATAGAAAGGCAAAATGGCAAAAGAAAGGTGGAAAGGGGGCAAAAGAGATCTTTTAATAGACTAAAACAGACATGTCTTCTTCCACAATGTACTATTGATGAATAGTCTAACAGCAAAAAAAAAATGTGACTCCACTTACATAAGATCAAACAATCCATGTAATTCATTACAAGCCCAAAGTGAATAGCTCCTTACTCAAATTAGACTGCATAGGAATTTGAGTATAATCATGCATAGAACATGATCAAAATTCTTTTTCCTGGTTTGGCCAACCACTAGTAGAAACTGAGCACTCGAGTATGTTGTGGATGAAAAGTTCCTAATTTTTTCCAGCCAAAGAGTGACCCCACTCTGTTATGACTTGGCATTTTTATATATTATAGAAAATCTTGGTTGGCTCCTCAGCCCTTCCTCCCCATACATCCAGTGAAAGCAACAGGATAAGTTTAGGGGTGTTGCATCAGTTAAAAGGAGAAATAGCTTTGAGATTTCAATCTTATTTCAACTTTCCCATCTGGCAAGCTGTATGTTCTATTTCTAGATTCCCTATGAGTAGCATGACTAAATGAGCCTCAATTTTTAGGCCCCACCCAGCCACCTCTCCCAAGTGAAACATGAAACAACTAGATGAAGTAGTACCTGAGCCCTTGGCTAGCCTTTCCATTGATGTTTCCTTTCCTGGAAGGGATCAAATACCATCTCAAAGATGGTCATGGCTCAGTTTAGAAATAAAATTGTGAATTCAAAAGATCCAGAAATTCTAGTTCCAATAAGGAAATTTTGCTGATGGTAAGGGAAATACAAGCATCAGAGTAGCCACATATCTTGACCTCCTTGACAGAAGAAATGGTCTTAGGAGGGAGAAAGTGCAAAGTCAAGATCAAAGGTAAAGTGCTTGATCTGCAGTCCTGCAAACTGCTGCATGCTTAGTTGTCTTGAACTGTCAATCTCCCAGCCACATTTAATGGTAGCATGCCCATTTTCTTAGTTTCTTACTGTCAATGCACACTTATGAGTCTTTTATATTTCAGCACTTTATTTTGTATGTAGGATATTGAATGCTTAACTTAAAACTGATTCACATTGTATAATAACTATGTTTCTAATCCTTCATTTAGGAAAACCTTAGACATCAGCCTTAACCTAAATCTTAAGTAAATTGTTCCTGGGACACTGAGGTGGGGATTTAATGAGTCAAATAATATGAGAAAGAATATCCTAACCCAACCCTCCTTAGAGTTCACAATCCTTCAGGATTGTATTCAGCTATGAATCCAAAGCCAAGAGTCCCTCTAGCAAAGGGAGTGTCTCAACCACGTGGCATTGTCAGAAAAGTTAGAAATATATAGTAGATAGAAAATAAAAATGGAAATTAAAAAAATCTCCCATCCATTCCTACCTGTGGAATTGTGTGGGCAAATCAAAGTCGTTTTCAAACTCATTTCTTAGATGGGCTTATCAGTGTCTCTACTTTTCTGCTCATTGAGGACAAAAAACAGATCAGTTTCAAAAGAAAATGCCAAGGAAGGAGATGAATTCTTCCTGCAGGTTATCTGTGTGTGTGTGTGTGTGTGTGTGTGTGTGTGTGTGTGTGTGTGTGCAGGGAAGTGTCTTGCCTTTTACCATGTCTGCCATATCACCTAAATCTAGATATTCATGACTCAATATTTATAGTCTGAGTCATATAGTTCATCTTTCTCTACTATTAAAGATATTATGTGAATTATTTATAAAATAAGATTCAGTTTCATTCAGCTCAGCCTCCAGCTGGGGGGAGTGAAGGGAAAAATTCCCAGTAATTTTAGATCAAGGTTCAAGCTGCACTGTTTAGTTCTGTATATCACAACTTGTTCACTAATTCCCTCCACTGTAATCCCCCTGGTCTGCAATTTCCAACGTTCATGAATCACACAAGTTAATACCAGCTATAACTTTATATGAAAACATGAAGAATTAAAAACAACTTAAGAAATTGAAAAATCATGTGGGAAATGTGTTCCACCAGCAGGCAGAAAGGAAAGGAGAGAATAATTAAATCTCTACTTTCCTTTTGCTGATATCAAAGAGTATTGAGTCAGAAGCTTAAGGTTATTCCAACCACTCCAGTTAGAAGTTGGCCTTTTTTGTTTGTTTTTTCCCCATTATTTAGAGGCTTTGGCTTCAGTCTCCATAGTTTCAATGATTAGGCTCTGATTTCTTGACCTTCATTACATATATAACAACTTTCATGGATTTTTTCCTTAAATTATTGGCATGCCTTTTACCTCCTGCTTACCATTGGGAATGCCTGACTCTCTAAAATCAAAATTGAATCTTAAACTCAATCACTTCCACTTAGTCACCCCACATTTTAGGTACCTGGTCATACCCTCTCCAGGTAAGGTGAGAATGAGGGATGGGAATTAAATCTGTCAAAACTGTATTTCCCATAAGTCCATGCCCTTAGGTTCTATAGTCTTTTTCTTTCATAAAAGACAACCTATTTGCCATGGAGGCAGCCTCCATCAGTGAAATCCTTTCTCCATGAAGTGTGCTTTGATTCATTCCTACTTCATTGGAAGATATTAAGTCCTAAATCAAGGCTTACTTCTATACAAATTCATCAAGTAATCTGATCTCTTCATCAAAGCTTTATATAATAAAACAAAATAGAAAAGCAAATTACAAGAAATGTAAAATTATACTAGGACTCAAGTCAATATTATAGAAACTCTTTACACATTTCTAGCCTTTCAAAAAACTTCCAGTTCCTCAACTAAAAATACCTGGTTCATTCTCTGTTGCAAGAGTTCAAACCTCTCTTCACGTAGCTTTTTGGAAAGGGAAATAGCCCTTTATTTCAATGAGCCCCTATCTCCTACCATATAAACCTAGAGATTATAAAATTTCTGTAGCAGAAGATGAGAAAGAAAGCTTAATATATACTTGATTTAATCTCTACATATCTAGTTTCTAGGTCTTCTACAGATTTTGAATTGCACGATTTGAAGAGAAAATTATCCTAGAGAAGAAAGATATCACCTTTCCCTAGTCTTGGCAGAATGTATTGAAGACATACTGTGGTCCTTTCTTTCCTCCTGTATTTAGCAAACCAGTAACTATCTTGCAGTCCTTTTCTACTAGCAAATATTCACATTCCTGGTGCACCAGACAATAGACATCAGTTTATCCACATACATTTCCAAACCATCAAATGTAAAATTCAGACACATTATCATATAATATCAACAAAAACTAGCATTTATATAATGTTTTAAGCTTTGCAAAATGTTTCATAAATGTTGTCTCATTTAATTCTCACAATATTCATGGCATGTAGGTATTATTATCCTCATTTAACGGTTGTAGAAACTGAGGCAGGGAGAAATTCACACACACACACACACACACACACACTAAATATCTGAAATAAAAAATCAGACTCAAGCGTTCCCAACTCCAGGTCCAGAACTCTGCCCACTGTTAACACCCAGCTGCCTCTAACATAACAACATAGAAAAATTCAGCCTCACAGGTCAAATAACGCTGTCTGGTTTATACACAAAGTATCAGACTCAGCAACACTATCCATCTGTCGTATTAAAGATCTCTAACATACCCATTTAGATACACCCTACACTGGAAGTATGCAAAAAGCTTTCTGAACATCACAGCTGTATCTAATGCTGTCCATCCCAAGAACGCATGACCTGCTTTTAGTAGGGAAAGCTGCTGATGAGACTGACATCTGCTTTGCCATGGCATGTTTCAAAGATGTGACTTTGGAAAAGAACTCTCTAGAAAGACAACAATCAGTAGGTTTATATGTCAACTCCACATCATTCTCAGGACTTTAGTTAAAGCCCACTTTACAGAGGAGAAAACTGAGGTTCAGAGCAGTGGTCAGGGGAAAAAAATGGCAGCACCAGGTTTTGAACATAAAGCTTCTATCTTACATTCTAGGGCTCCTTTAAAAGATGGCAGCCTCCCACATCAATATCTCCTTAATTTACTATTGCATTTCTAAAGGGATGAAGGATTTCTTCTCAGCTCCAGGTTACATTTGCCTAGATTCCATAGGCTTCCATACATCATGAGTAAGTTTCCAAAGAGCTCTCAAAAGCAAAGCTCTTTTTTCACCTCAAGGTCTATAGTAAGGATTGGCTTAACTCTCCTGGGGTCCTACTTTCTTGGTCAGGCTGAACTTGCTGACCTTCTCCCAACCTTTCAGACAGCAAAGCTCAATGATGAGCTCCTTGGGATTGGACAACATTCTCAGACAATTGCTTTACATTCTCCCAGGTGCCCTAATTAGCATCCTTATTTTTGTCTCATCCTCAGGTGTTGCTCACTAAGCAACATGCGCAAAAGAGCTGAGGATCCTTGAAGAACACACACACACACACACACACACAAAATCACTTCAGGCTATTTTGGCCTGAAAAAAAAGAGAGGGAGAGAAGGTAATTAATAGTATTTTAATAAGCACATATATTGCAACACCCAATATAAAGTTATCTCAAGTAGGCTGCAAATTCTTTTTTTCCCTTCTTAGTGTAAACAGGGCCATCCCTGGTCCCTTATTGACTTTTCTCTTAGACTTGAGGCTTCTCACTCAAATTTTCACCTCTGTAAACTCTGGGAAGTCCTAGTTTGAATGATTTGAACTTAGGACCTGTGAGAGTCTGGGCAAGTCACTCCACTTTGGCCTTAGTTTCCTCATTTGTAAAATGAGTGATTAGATTCATGATTTCTTAGACCCATTGAAACTCCAAATCTATGATCCCATGATCCCCTGATCCTTTCTTTTGGCAGTTACCTTGGGAGGTCAGTGGAGGTCCAAGCTGTCTATTTTACCTGCATCCAAAAAAGTGCATTGAAATGGAAATATTGTATAGATAATCTAAATATTTATAAAGATTGGCCTGGGTACACAGAGTTCAGTGAGACTGTTAATGCTGGAATTACATTTGTGTGCTTGGAGAAATACAGACCTAATTGTTCTGCACAGCATGACATAAAAAACTTCTGCCAATAGTCACATGCATTACACTGTGCAAGTCATTTTTTTGGCAGTCAGTTTTTACCAGAGATTATTTTTAAATTAAATTTTGTAACTCTCTAGCTCTTCTCAGCCTCTACTCATATTGTTACAGGACTGTTTTTTGTTTTTACAAACATCATTACTGGTTTTACTAATTCAGACTATATTAGTGACCAGTCAGCTCTTATTTA
This sequence comes from Myrmecobius fasciatus, assembly GCA_023553655.1. Lineage (NCBI taxonomy): Eukaryota > Metazoa > Chordata > Mammalia > Dasyuromorphia > Myrmecobiidae > Myrmecobius > Myrmecobius fasciatus. The sequence continues at coordinate 281,627 of JAJPUD010002750.1, forward strand.
GATTATACCTTATACCTTTTCCATTTTAGAGAAATAATCCAATAAATTACAGGATTGTAAGATTTTACAAGATTCTCCTTTGTTCATAAACCTTTTTTGGCTTCCTATTGTGTATTAGAAAGTTTATCTCTACAATCAGACTTCTAACTCTCATTTAGGCAAGCAGGCATAATAGAGTAATGGATTTAAGAGTCAGGAAGAACCCAGTTCAAATAGTTATGTGAGTCTAGGAAAGTTACTTAATCTTTGCCTCAATCTCCTCATCTGTAGAATGGGAATAACAATATTCCCATTGTTACTGTGAAGATCAAAAGAGTTAAGATTTTCAGTGTATTGTAAACCTTAAATACTATAAATGCTATTATGATTATTATTAAAGTAATATAAATGTTAATGTGATTATTGTTGCTATTATTGATGCTTCACATTGCTCCTTTATATATGCTACCTGTTTCAGCCAAATTATAATGTTCAAGGCCATTGTCTCTCATGTGAGGGTCTCTCAAATGAACTTAGTCTCTCATTTGACACTATCACAATATAACAATAAAGTGCAAGTTCTCTGAGCAAAAACTATCATTTTCCATTTTGTATCCCTAGCACTTAGAACAGATATTTGTCCATTATAGGTAATTAATAAAGATTATTGAATTGAATTGATTCACTCAACTGTCTTGTGACTATAAACATAGTAAAGTTTAGAATATACATTTACCTTTTTGATTGCCATAAGTGTAATTTGTATCACTGACTTTTTAATTTCAAAAATTGGACTCTAGTAGCCTGAAAGAGTTAATGTGATTGACAGTAGAATCTTAAAACACAACCAGGACATGACTTGAGTCCTGAAAAAATCCAGGAGATGTTGAGATCCAGAGCAATATAGTTTATCTCATGGAGTACTTTCTCCATTCTTCAGGTGCTATAGTATGTTAGATGCTGCAAAGAGGCTCATGGGATCTCAAACCTAGTGCCCTGTGACTAGAGGCAAAAATGGACATTGGCTTTTGATAGGAAATTTGAAGAGATAATTATTATATCTGCAACTTCTTACTGTATTATGCTAACTTTTATAACAAATTTCAAGGTTTCTGTAGAGGTTTGCATTTTGCAAAACTTATACATATTAAGAGAAGCAAAAAGGGAAACACTACATATTGCATTACAATAAGATCACTAGGTAATAAAGGAGGAAAAAGAGTAGATTAAGGCAGGAGGTTCCTCTCACAGGGAGCCACAGGGCAGAAAAGGTTTTACTTAGATTGGCATTGGGACCAATCCTAGGCCTTCTTCCCATCAAGTGAATATCCAATTCCCATAGGATGAAGGTTCCCCCTTTAATGGAATAAAAAACAAAGAGAAAAAAAATTTTAGAGAGAAATTTTTCTAAGTAATGACCTCCATTTCCCTAAGATCACCTAACCCTGAATTGCAGGGCTAGTCAATTGAATTGAAAGAAAAAACAAAGCAAAACAATAACAACAATGACGACAACAACAAAAACCAGAGGACAGGTAAGTTACACTACAGGACAGTATTATCCACAGATCTTTTCACCATACAGCCCTCTTAAGGTGTCATGAAACCCTGCAGTTAACAATATTTAATTACTATCTACTAGGAGTTCAGTGGATCATTAACATACAAATAATTGTTCAGATGTTCTTGTCACCACCAAAGTAATAAAAGCCAAAAATGATAGGAAACAAGAAGATAATGAATGGGCCTTGTGGAAAAAATAATAGGAAGGAGAAGGCTGAAGCTAGTGAACAAGGGAGGAAGCAGCAAGGCACAGTAGTATTGCCTTTCTCAGTGCACAACTTAAGATGTCAACAGAGGGCTGGCCATTATTCCTCCCCATCCTATTTGTAGTTTTCACTGTCTGACTTTCCATAGACAGTGCCCAGAGAGTAAGGAGGTTATTAAGGAAAATAAGCAGGCAAAAGCCAAGGCTTCTTGCCAGTCTGGAAAAAGGTCCAAGGAACTGGGAGGCCATTTTCACCAGTGGATGTATGGAAAAACTGCTGATTCCTACAATTCAATATTATTCTGAAGAGAATGCCAATGAATTATGAAATATAGTCATAGAAGACACTTACATGAAGATATAGGGTATGTTTGGAGGAGAATTATCTAGAATTTTTTCTAAAGTCAATACTGAGCCTAAGGAGGTTAGAATGCAAAAAGAAGCATTCATCTTCTTTCTCTCTATTTTTTTCCTCACTTAACGCTCCACTCCTCTTTCCCCCATGTAGAAGAGTCCTGGGGGTAGCTAGATGGTGCAGTGGTTAGAGCACCAGCCCTAAAGTTAGGAGAACCTGAGTTCAAATCTTGCCTCAGGAACTTAATACTTCCTAGCTGTGTGTGACCCTAGCTAAGTCATTACCCCCAATTACCTCAGGAAAAAAAAAAGTCCTGCCATATATAGCAAATACACACAAGCACATGTGTACGTGCACATATATATATATATATATAAAATCAATTTTTAGAAGTTATTGTTCTCTGCTTTGATTAGAATTCTGAGATTGTTCAAAGTTCAGAGAAAATCCTTATACTATGGTTGTTTTGTGATAACTGTTCTGGTTCTGTTATTTTTTTCTGTTTATTTCACTTAGTATCAGGTAATATAATTCTTCCCAAGTTTCTTCCAAAGTTATCAAAATCTTAAATGATACTATTTATAATGAACAATATTTCCATCTTCCACTAAATAAGAAAGTAATGCAACTTTGATAATGTGGGCTCTCTTTACATTTATGGTTTTTTTTTAAAAAATAGTAATTTTTTTCCAAATATATAGTTTTCAACATACACCTTTACAAAATCTTGTGTTTCAAATTTTTCTCTCAACCCGCTTTACTTCCCTCTCCAAAATAGCAAAAAAATTTAATATAAGTTAAATATGCAATTCTTCTAACCATTTCCATATTTGTTAGACATTTATGTTTTTTTGGAAACACCACAGATATGAAGACTTTCTTGCTCTCCAAAATAACGTTTGTCTTTGGCCATCCTTGTGTCAGATATAAACTGACATGAACAATAAAGTTTTTTTTTCTTACTTGTGGGTCAATCAAAACTCCACATTAGGTAACTACTATATGCCAGTCACCGTCATAGATGCTGGGGATATAAATACAAATGTATAGAAGAGAATAATAATACAGAATTACTACTGTGTGGGAGATTAAATTGAGGAGGGGACAGTGCCAACAGAACATGCCTTGTTATTCACCTTCCCACACAGATTCTCTCATAGAGTCTGGGCATTCACGTTTCATGGTAGCTGCCCTGATGATCTTTCAATTTCTTAAGCTTCAAGTGGCTTCTTAGATCTTCCATTCTTACAACTTCACTGGAAACTGGATTTCTTCTCATTTGCTAGCTCCTGACTCTTTTTTATGGACTATCTAGTGGTGTGGCCAATGATTGCTCATCCAATGACCAGGCTCAGTCTCTAATTTAATCAAGGAACTTGTTCACACTAAGAAATCATTGGGCATGACTGTACTTTTACAGTTAATTTAACACCTTGTTATCAGGACCCTTTCTTTCTCTGATTAGAACCTAATCTTTCTGGACTGGGCTATTGGTCAGAGGCAGCTCTCTCAACAGATGAAACAATCCCTGCTCTCAAGGAAGATGGTAATGATGGTGATTACTCAAATATGGAAATACTAAAGTTTTCTGATGAATCAGGATGAAAGAAAAAATATTTATTAAAAAAGTGTTATTATGTTTCAGGAACTCTACTAGCCATAACCTTAGGTTCTTAAGGGCTATCTCAGCTTAGTAGCAAACCCTGAGAGATGTTCCTAAAATGCAAAAACTTTGAGTACAGATGATTGTAAATTACCTATTGAATGTTCAAAGACTAACATAAGCTAAAGTTTGGAGTTGATCATCACTAGGTTGGTTACATAACAATGAGGCTTCCAATTATAGCAACTCATTTATGAGCATTATCCACTAAGGCATGGAAAGGCCTCAATCTACACTGAGAGGGAATGTCCACATTATTGAAATCACAGGTTGTTAAATGATTGACATTAGTAAATAATAATAACTTACTTTTATATGGTGCTTTAAGGTTTACAAGGGGCTTGAGGTTACTTTCAAAAGAATTCTACTTCTGTTGACTTGAATTCCCACTGAAAAACTTGGAATCATCACCAAACATTATACATTTCAATATATTGACACTAACTTCCTCCACTTGCAAGCTCGTGATGCTGATATACAAAAAGAGAAAGATTTTACTTTAAAAAATATATTAAAATGCATATGGTAGATTTTTTTTTCCGACACCAACATTCTTAGAGCAATGTTATATGCTTATGAGTCATGAAATACTAAAGTCTTTGAAGAATTGAAATTAAGGCCAAGGAAGAAGAGGAATATAGTGGGTGTGAGCAGATGCAACTTGTTACCAAGAATGATGGAGAAGAAAAGGTGCAAAGGATTGCTATCTGAGAAATATGACTACAAAAATAATGGCATGATCATAAAGTAAGGAAAAACCAAAGGACCCACCACATGCTCATTAGCATCCACACATTTTAGTAAAACAGGAGAAAGGCCCTTAGCATTTTGGATTAATTTCTGTGGCAATTTGTCTAAGACATAGATGAGAGCAGCAGAGAAAGAACAGGTATCAATGAGCTTGAACTCCACTGTTGACAGGAATACTCTTATCAGTGGCATGACTTCATCTCAGCAATGATTATTAAGATTTATACAAAAATCAGATTCAAAATCTCATTATACTTTACGATAAGGGGGGGGAGCGTTTCTTAATTTTTCTGACTTTCCATGGGGATATTTTAGTTCACCCAGAGGGTCAACATAGTCTATTAATGTTACAAACAAAAAACAAAACAAACACATTTTAAAAACCTATCAGCTTTGAAACCAGAAAGCCTGAGTTCAATATTTCCTTATCCTCAAAATATTTTCCCTCCTCACCTATAGTTCTTAACTCCACTACCTTTCTTCCCTTCCACAAAAGGGTTCTCCTATTCACTCTAACTTCAAGTTCCTTCCCTTTGAGACTACCTTTCATTTACACTGTATATACTTTGTGTGTACATACCTATTGGCATCCAGTCTCACCATTAGAATGTGAGCTCCTCTAAGGCAGAGACTGTAATTTTGTCTTTCTCTGTATTGCCAGCTCTCAGGCCAGTGCCTGACACATAGTAAGCACTTAAAAATTTTTACTAATTGACCTCTAATACTGAGTGATCTTAGGAAAGTCATATAAGCTCCCTGTACTTCAAATTCCTCATTCATAAAATGAAGGGGTTGGAGTAGATAGGCCTCTGAGATGCCTTCCCAGATCTAGAGCTGTGGTTTGTGATCTTCAATCCTGGGTTAGTATAGTTGGTCACCTAGGTGGTGCAGTGGAAGGAGTACTAGACTTGGAGTCAAGACTTACTTTCATAAGTTCAAATCTAACCTCAGACATTTAGGAGCTGTATGATCCAGAGCAAGTCATTTAACTCTCTTTGCTTCAGTTTCCTTCCCTATAAAATGATCTGGAGAAGGAAATGATAAACCATTCTAATATCTTTGCCAAGAAAATCCCAAATGGAATCATGGAGAGTTGGACACAACTGAAAAAAAATGACTGAACAACATAGTTGGTCCAAGGAGGTTGGTCTCCTGTGGGTTGGCCTGCTTTGTGGAAGAAAAGCTACAATGATGTCCGATATCTCTGGTTTCTTCCCAGAAGTCTACAAGAAACTCCAGGCATTTTCTAATTAACCTAGTAGGTACTACATGCCCAATATGATACTACGATCAAGGTACCACCACTCTGGCAACAATAAGACTATATGATGATCAATTCTGAAGGACATGGTTCTCTTCAATAAAGAGATGCTTCAAACAATTTCCAGTTGTTCAGTGATGAAGAAAGCCATATACACCCAGGGAGAGGCCTGTGGGATCTGAGTGTGGACCACAACATAGCATTTTCATGCTCTCTATTGATGTTTGCTTGCATTTTGTTTTCCTTTTCAGGTTTTTTTTTCTTGTAGATCTAATTTTTCTTGTACAACAAAATAACTGTATAAATATGTATACATATATTTGTCACGTATTTTAACATAATTAACATGTATTAGACTTTCTGCCATCTAGGGGAGGGGGTGGGGGAAGGAGGGAAAAATTTGTAACAGATAGCTTTGCAAGGGTCAATGTTGAAAAATTACCCATGCACATGTTTTGCAAATAAAAAGCTTAAAAAATAAAAAAAAAATAAACTATAAAAAAGGTACCACCACTGCCCATCCCAGGTAAAGCTTATCTTATGCATGCACTTTAAATATATATATATATGTATATATATATATATATTTCTTGTGGACCACTTTTTAAATATCAGGATCACAAAAGGGATCAGCAACCACTTTCCTCAACCTTGGAAAAGTCCCATCTTTCTTTAAAGCTCATCTCAAGTGCTGCAGTCTATTGTAAAAAACCTAGTTTTTCTAAGAAAAAAAAGTATATCTAGTGTTTCTGTTAAATGCATCATTTCTAAAATATATAGAGAAATGAGTCAAATTTACAAAAACACAAATTATTCCCAGTTGATAAATGGTCAAAGGATATGAGCAGACAATTTTCAAATGAAGAAGTTAAAGCAGTTTATACTCATAATAAAATGCTCTAAATCACTACTGATAGAGGAATTAGAATTAAAACAACTCCGAGGCACCATCTCATACGTATCAGATTGACCAAGATGACAGGAAAAATAATGATAAATGTTGGAGAGGATATGGGAAAACTGGACAGCTGATGCACTGTTGATGAAATTATGTATTGATCCAACCAGTCTGGAAAATATTTTGGAACTATGCCTAAAGGGCTATAAAATTGTGCATAGTCTTTGATCCAGCAGTATCTCTGTTGGGTCTGTATCCCAAAGACATCATAAAGAGGGGGAAAGGACACACATTTGCAAAAATGTTTGTAGAAGGTTGTTTTGTGGTGGTAAGGAATTGAAAATTGAGTGGATGCCTATCAATTGAGAAATGGCTGAATAAATTATGGTATATGAATGTAATGGGATAGTATTGTTTTATAAAAAATGATGAACAGGCTGATTTTAGAAAAGCCTGGAAAGACTTATATGAACTGATGCTTACTGAAGTGAGCAGAACTAGGAAAACATTGTGCATCGTAACAGCAAGATTATGTGATGACTTTTGTTCTGGTTTTTCTTTCACAAAATGACGACTGTGGAAATATGTTTTAAATTATTGTACATGTATAACTATGTATAATGATAACTATGTACACTTATTGTACATGATCAACTATGATAGACTCAGCAATGCAGTGATACAATATAATTCTAATAGACTTGGAATAGAAAGTGCCATCCACATCCAGAGGGAGAACTACAGAGATTGAATGCAGGTCAGAGCATATTATTTTTATCTTTTTAGTTTGTCTGCTTTTTCTTTCACGTGGCTTTTTAAAATTTTTGTTCTGTTTTTTTTTTCCACAAAATGGCAAATATAGAAATCTGTTTTAAATGATTGTACATGTATAAGCTATATCAAATTGTCTTATCTTGGGAAGGAATTGGTAAGGGAAGAAAGGAGACAATTGGAACTCAAAATCTTACAAAAATGAAAATTGAAAATGATCTTTATCTTCAATTGAAAAAAATAAAATGCTACTGAGAAAAAAAATAAAATAAAACAAAATTGCCAGAAAAGCCTAACTTTTATTAATTACTTATTGTTGACATATCAACATATAGACTTTAACAACATAAATACTTTATGTTTACTTCTCTGTGAGCATTTTGTATTTCCCTAGTAGAATGTAACTCAATAAGGGCAGGTATTATTTTACTCTCCTCTCATCTGTAAAATGGGAATAATAATAGCTCCCTACAAACTTGTGGTGAAATCCAGGGAGATAATATATAAACTTAACAAACTTCAAAGCACCATATAAATGTTATTTTTCTTTATATATATATTTTTTTCAATTCTATCCCAGCACCAAGTATAGTGCCTTCCATATTATAGGCTAAATCAAAAAATTAAATTGAAATCATTTTATAATGTCACAGAAAAACTTCTTTTCATACTAATCTGAGATGAAAAATACCGTGTAGCCATGCTCGGTAAGAACAAATAATGAAATAGTTTAATGGCAGAATTTGTGCTTTCTCTGACAGTTCATACAGGAAAATATTGTTTTCAAACTTGCTTTTTCAGAACATGCCAGGACCTAAGTATGTGGTTCTTTGTAGGATTGCTCCTGGCTTCCTGTGTTAGATTTAAACTTGAGATTTACTGCTTTTTTTCTATATAGGCTCAAGACTTTTATAAAAGAATTCATCCTGTGAAAATATTACATGCTCAATGGTCAAGGAGGAATAACCCTGAATATTATACATGCAAAAAGAGCCTGCAAAAGATTAGACTTGCTCCCTGAAACAGGCTGATCAAACTCCCTTGATGCCAAGCCAGTACAATGTCACAAGGTAGAGATGAGCCAGCTGCTTCTTCTGCTCCTCTCTCCTATTTTCTTCCCCACATCAAGATCTTCCTTACAGCCATAATGTGTCATTTATCCAGGAGTATGCTAGTAAATATTTTATAATCAAGACTCCAAAAAATATACAGAGAAGACAATTTTAAGTTTAATCTGCATTATCAGCGTTTTCTCCACCATTTTCTTCAATCTAGACAATATACAAAACAATAAATCAAGCACTGATTTGTTGCATCTATTGATTTCAGAAGTATAAATGCTCGTTTTGAAAGTTCAACAATCAGCTCTCACAAACCAGTTCAAGCTGCATTCATTATACCACTGAATTTATCCTGACCCAGTGTTGTTTTTTTTTTTTTAATTAAAGCTCTTTATTTTCAAAACATATGCATGGATAATTTTTCAACATTGACCCTTACAAAACCTTGTGTTCCAAATTTTCCCCCCATTCCCTCCCCTAAATGGCAAGTAACTCAATATATGTTAAATAGGTTAAAATATATGTTAAATCCAATATATGTATGCATATTTATACAATAATCTTGCTTTACAAGAAAAATCAGATCAAAGAAGAAAAAAATGAGAAAAAACAAAATGCAAGCAAACAACAACAAAAAGAGTGAAAATGTTATGTTGTGATCTATACTCATTTTCCACAGTCCTCTCTCTGGGTATAGATGGCTCTCTTCATCACAAGATCATTGGAACTGGCCTCAGTCATCTCATTGTTGGAAAGTGTCACCTGACCCAATGTTTAAAAATAATTTATTTTGGAAATTTGACTCCAGCAAAGTCCTACTTTATGCCTCATGTCATCTTGGAGGTAATTCTTGGTTCACACAAATTACATCTGAATATCAAATGGTTTCAACACTTTAACAGCTATATTGTCTCACTAATTTTATACAAGAGGAAACAGAAGCATAAAGGTTAAAGTTCCTTGCACAAAATTATATAGCTAATAAATATTAGAGAATAGATTCAAACACAAGTCTCTTAAATTATAGAACAATGTTCTTCCAACTTCAACACAAAGTTTAGTTGTTTAGGAGAAGGGCTCCAGAGAGCCCTTAGCCTTTCTCAAAATCTTATCTAGTCCAGAAAGTGGAAGAAACTGTCAGGCCTATGAAATCGATTAAATATGTACAAAGTATGAATTTGGGTACTTGGCCTTTCTCCCTCCCTCTCTGAAGCACATGGTATATATTTAGTTAATTATAATAATAATAATATAAAGGTAATTGATCTATAAGGTTTTTTTTTTCATTCCCTGGATTGGGTAGGATACCAAATCAGTGGTTCCCAAAGTTCTCCCTTGAGAATGAAGGTGGGGACCCAGAGTCCTTTCAGAACTCTCAGATTGAGAAGATGTTCCACGAATTTCTGTTGCCTGGGTATACCTATGAAGGCCATAATGAATCACATAATTAATATGGGAGAAGGGAATAGAAGGGGGATGTCTAAGGTATAGTCATCCATGTATATGGTTCAACTAAGTTAGAGATAGGGATCATGGAGTGGTTGAACTTCTTGGAAAAATGAGAGTGAAATTATAGCAAAAGGTGGTAATCTGTAAAGGATAGGTGGTTGAGAGGATGGAACCAAGATGGTGGAGAGCAGACACAATTCTCTGTGACCTCCTCTGACCTTCTCTCAAACCAACAGCAGATTAAGCTTCTAAACTGGTTTTGGAGTCAAAGAACCCATAAATATTTAGAATACAATACCTTTCTAGAAGAAGTTATCTTGGAAGAACTTCAGAACAAGTCTGTTTCAAACAGGCAAGGGGACAGTCTGCTGAGCCTAGACAGAAGTGCAAGGAGACTGGGGCAGGAAGCTGGGCTGGGGAGTCAGACCGTTGCAGTTTCCAGGCACCTGGAAGCTTCTGTGAGTCTCTTAGGCCACTCTGTCCTGGTTGCAAGCAGGTGGTTTAGCAGATTTGCCTTTTTTAAAAGGTAAATTGTAAACCACTGAGCCCTGGAAGCATGTGGGACCTAGCCCCAATTACCTAGCACCAGAAATCAATCAACAGAACTGCTTTAGAGTGAATTAAAGCAGCTGACACTACTTTGCTTTGAACAGACCTTTCATTTCAGAGAAATGAAATGAAGTCATTGCAAGAAGGAATGGAAAAAGCATATAATGCCCTACAAAAGAGATGTGAAAAAGACACCAATTCACTGAAGAACAAAATTTGTGAAATGGAAAAAGAGTGCAATGAACCAAAAAATTCAATTGGCCAAATATAAAAGGAGCTAAAAAAGATAACTGAAGAAAATAATACACTAAAAATTAGAATTGAACAAATGGATGTGAATAACTTAATAAGACTTCAAGAATCAATCAAACAAAAACAAAAAAAAATGAAAAAAATAGAAAAAAAATATGAAATATCTCCTAGGAAAACAACTGAGCTGGGAAATAGATCTAGGAGAGACAATCTAAGGATTATTGGACTTCCTAAAAGCCATGATGAAAAAAAAGAAAGAATCTAGACACTATCTTATAGGAAATCATAAAAGAAAACTGTCCTAATATTTTAGAATCAGAAGGTAAAATAGCCATTGAAAGAATTCATTGATCACTTCCTGAAAGAGACCCCAAAATTAAATCCCCAAGGAATATCTTGGCTGAATTTCAGAACTATCATACCAAGGAAAAGATATTACAAACAGCCAGAAAAAAAAAAAAAAAAAAAAAAAAAAAAATTCAAAACTAAGGAGCCACAATTAGGATCACCCAGGATCTATCAGCTTCCATTTTAAAGGATCAAAGGGCCTGGAATCTGATATTCTGAAAAGCAAAGGAACTCAGATTACAATCAAAAATAAACTATCCTGCTTAAATAGCATTATCTCTCAGGGAAGAAGATGGACATTTAATGATGTAGGTGAATTTCACCTATTTCTAATGAAAAGACCAGATCTGAACAAAAAATTTAACCATCAAACACAAAATTCAAGAGAAGCATAAAAAGATATGAAGGAAAGAACTCTTTAGAACTATATTTCTATTATTGGTATAGTTAGAGAATGTGGGTAGAATTTGATTTTATTTTGATAATATGAAAAGAAATGAGGTGGAAAGGGGATCATACTGGGAAAAAAAGTAAAAGGAGGTAAAATAAGGGAAATTACATCTCACAAAAAAGGCAAAGAAAACCTATTATAATTGAGGGAAAGAAGGGAGGGGGGAGAGCATTTTGTGAATCTCACTCTCATCAGATTTGTCTCTCAAAGAGAATATCAGGGATATTTGGTTTCACAGAGAAACCTGTCCCACCTTATAGGGAAGTGGGAGGGAAAGGGGGAAAAGAAAGAGAAAGACTAATAGAAAAATGGAAGACTTAGGAGAAAGGCATAAAAAAGGGGGAGGGGATGTAAAGGACTGTTTGAGGGAGGTAGTAATCAAAAGCCAAATACTGGGGAGGAGGGAAGGGGAAAAGGAAAGGGAAAAATACAATTTTGGGTAAATAAGATGGCAGGAAATACAAAATTAGTTATTTTAATTGTGAATGTGAATGGGATGAACTTTCCCATAAAACAGAAGCAGATAGCAGACTAGATTAAAAGCCAGAATCCTACAATATGTTGTTTACAAGAAACACATCAAAAGCATAGTGATACATACATAGTCAAGGTAAAGGGCTGAAGCAGATTTATTATTTATTAAAAGCAGGGCTAGGAATCCTGATCTCACATCAGGTAAAAGCAAAGATACATCTAATTAAAAGAGATAAGAAAGGAAACTCTATTTTACTAAAGGGTACCATGGATAATGAAGCAATACCAATACTAAATGTATATACATCAAGTATTATAGAATCCAAATTCCTAGAGGAGAAATTAACAGAGATGCAAAAAGAAATAGACAGCAAAACTATACTAGTGAGGGATCTCAACCTTGCTCTATCAGAACTAGATAAATCAAACCAAAAAATAAATAAGAAATAAGTTAAGGAGGTAAACAAAATGTTAGAAAATTTAGGTATGATAGATCTTTGGAGAAAATTGAATGGAGACAGAAAAGAATTTACTTTTTTCTCAGTGGTTCATGGATTTATACAAAAATTGACCATAAGTTAGGGAACAAAAACCTCAAAATCAAATGCGGAAAAGCAGAAAGAGTAATTGCATTTTTTCCAGATCATAATGCAACAAAAATCACATGCAATATAAGGCCAGGAGAAAAGAAACCAAAAGTTAATTGGAAATTAAATAATCTAATCCTAAAGAATGAATGGGTGAAATCGCAAATCATAGACACAACAAATAATTTCATCTAGGAGAATGACAATAATGAGATTTGTGGGATACAGCCAAAGTGGTTATAAGGGGAAATTTTATATTTCTGGATGTTTACTTGCATAACATAGAGAAAGAGAAGATCAATGAATTGGGCTTACAACTAAAACAGCTAGGAAAAAAATAAATTAAAAGCCCTCAATTACCTTTGGACATTCTGAAAATGAGAAAACTATTGAATTAATAAATAAAACTGAGTTGGTTTTATGAAAAAACCAACAAAATAGATAAATCTTTAGTTAATTTGATTAGAAAAAGGAAAGAAAATCAAATTGTTAGTCTCAAAAATGAAAAGGGAGAACTTTCCACCAATCAAGAAGAAATTAGAGCAGTAATTAGGAGTTACTTTGCCCAACTTTATGCCAAATAAAATATGATATATGAATTGTTATGGAATATTATTGTTCCATAAGAAATGACCAACAAGATGATTTCTGAGAGGCTTGGAGAGACTTGCATGAACTGGTGCTTAGTGAAATGAGCAGAACCAGGAGATCATTATACACAGCAACAACAAGACTATACAATGATCGATTCTGATGGACATGGCTCTTTTCAACAATGAGATCTTTCTTTTTTTTTTTTTAATAAAGCTTTTTATTTGCAAAACATATGAGTGACCTTTCAACATTGACCTTTGCAAAAAAACCTTTTTTTTTTTTCCCAAGCTTTTCCTTTCCTTCCCCCCACCGCCCACCCCTAGATGACAGGTAATCTAATACATGCTAGATAGGATAAATTATATGATAAATACAATACATGTATACATATCTATACAGTTATCTTACTGCACAAGAAACATCAGATCTAGAAAGAGAAGAAGAAAAAAAACAACCTAAGAAAGAAAACAGAATGCATGGAAATATTCACAGAAAGCGTTAAAATGCTGT
>JAJPUD010002751.1:0-12688 GCA_023553655.1 Myrmecobius fasciatus
TGATGTAAATAATAACTAATATGAGTAATAACTAACATAACTAATAAGTAATAAATGGCAAATAACATATTACAAAGGCCATACAAGAAATAAATAGTATAACAACCTATACATTTATTACTTATATACCATGGATAATATACATACATGAATAATATAATAACTAGTATTGGAGGACAGCAGGAGGTATGACTTGGAATGGGGAGATTTGGCTTTGAAGAGTGAGAGGGCCCTGTCTGGAGTCTCGATTTGAATCTCAAATGTGCCTCTCTGTCCCCTGTGACCACAGGCAAATCATTCATTCTTCTCACTTCAGTTTCTTCATCTGCCCAATGGGGACAATATTCTGAATCATGGGCTTTCCAGATTTGGCACTGGACATAATTCTAAAAGTCATTTAGTCCAGTGCTTCCATTTTTCAGATGTGGGTGCTGAGATCCAAGGGCCATGTGGTAAATGGAGGTTCAAACCTGAATTTACTGACTCTGAATCCAGTTTTTTGCCCAGCGTACCATGCCGCCTCTTGGGTAGCCTGATCTTTAAATGGGAGCGGGCGCTGTGCTTTGGAGAGATTGATGTAGATCCCTCCACCTTTTCCTAACGTGGCTGCCACAGGACAATCTAACACAACTTAAGGGAAAGGGTAGTGGGGACCCTATGGGACAGAGAAATTACAGAGAGGATTTCTGTGTGGCAACATTTTTATTTTTATTTATTATTATTAATTATTTTTGCTGAGACAATTGGGGTTAATTGACTTGCCCAGGGTCACACAGCTAGGGAATGTTAAGTGTCTGAGACCAGATTTTGAACTCAGGTCTTCCTGACTTCAGGGCTGGTGCTCTATCCACTGCGCCACCTAGCTGCCCCTATGGCAACATTTTTAAAGGCATGTTATAGGCCAACTCATTTCTCTTGGAACTTGAGGGATGAATCCAAGTCCACATAGAGCTTGCTATGCTCTCCAGGTTCATGGAGGAGGGAGGACTATGGTAGCTGAAGAGGTGGCTCTGGTTACCGGGAGGGACTCGAGGGGTTACTGCTCTGGGCCTGGTGAAAGGCAGAAAACACCATTCTTGGGCTCATTTTATTTCGAGGCCCTGAATTCAGTCTCTCCATTTCCATAATTGTAATTTTGTCAGGAATTGGAACGAAAATGGTATCTCGTTCCTTTTTTTCCCTAATGGGATTAAAATGTCTATTCCCTTTGACCCGGAACTGCTAGCATGGACCTCCAGGAGATCAAGGGCACAAAACGGTCCTACAGACACCAAAATAAGTATAGTAGTATTTTTTGGAGTAGCAAAGCACTGGGCACAAAGTAGATGCCCATGAACTAGGCTTATGGCTGAACAAACTGAGATACATGATTATAATGTCATATTATTGTGACATAATAAATAATGAATATGATGAATAAACAGAAGTATGGGAAGACTTACATGAACTGATGCAAAATGTCAGGAAGACAACAGACTTCATTCCACCAACATTTATTAAGCACCGGCTATATGCCCGGCACTGGACTAAATACAAGGGATAGAAAAAGAAGCAAAAGACAGTCTCTTACCCTCAAGGAACTTACACTCAAATGGATAAGAAAGCATTTAAATAAATATTTTGGGAGCAAGCTACGTACAGGATAAATGGGAAATAAGTAACAGGGAAGGCGCTGGAATTAAGAGGGTTTAGGGTGGGATTTTAGGTGGTCTTAAAAGAAAGCAGGAAGGTCATTAGTCGGAGGAGAGGAAGGAGAGCCAGAAAGAAAGCTCTGAGCCATGAGAGGGAAGGTCTTGTTCATGGAACAGAGAGAAGGACAGTGTCACTGGCTTGAAGAGTATGGGAAGGAGAATGAGGTGTAAGAAGACACGAAAAGTAAGAGTGGATCAGGTCATGAAAAAAAAAAATGGAACATTTTGTATTTGATCCTGGAGGGAAGAGGGAGCCACTGGAGGTTATTTTTATTTTTTTTTAATTTAATTTTATTTGTATAACATATGTGTGGGGAATTCCTCAGCATCAACTCTTACATATCTTTCTGTTACACATTTTTCCCCCAACTCCCCACCCCTCCCCTAGATGGCAGAATATCCACTACGTGTTAATTATGTTAAAATACTTGACAAATCGAATATATATATATATATATATATATATATATATATATATATAAAATCGTATCTACACAGAAGACATATCAGATAAAGGAAACACAATGTAAGCAAACATCAATCAAGGAGTATGAGAATGTTATGTTGTGGTCCACATTTCGCATCCCTCTCTCTGGGTGTACATGGCTTTCTTCACTGAACAATTGGAACATTTCATTGTTGAAGAGAGCCATGTCCATCAGAATTGATCATCGTATAACCTTGTTGTTGCTGTGTATATTGATCTCCTGGTTCTGCTCATTTCACTCAGCATCAGTTCATGCAAGTCTCTCCAGGCCTCTCTGAAATCGTCCTGCTGGTCATTTCTTACAGAACAATAATATTCCATAACATTCATATACCATAATTTATTCAGCCATTCTCCAATTGATGGGCATTCATTCAGTTTCCAGTTTCTAGCCACTACAAAAAGGGCTGCCACAAACATTCTTGCACATGCCACTGGAGGTTATTGAGTGGGAGGGTGTGTGTCCCATGATCATATCTGCATTTCAGGAAAATTACTTTAGTGCCTGAGTGAAGGGTGTTTTGGAGCGGGGACAGACTTGAGGCAGCAGTCCCACTGGTAGCTGTGCAGTAATCCAGGTATAAAGTGATGGGCACCCGTACCAGGTGGGTGGATGACAGAGCTGAGGAGAGAAGATATTAATGAAGGTGAAACCCACAGGTTTTGGCCAAAGGTTGGCTCTGTGTCCTAGTTGGGGACCTGGGGGACTGGGAGAATATAATAGAGAGGAGGGTTTAGGGGGAAACCAATGAGTTCTGTTTTGGACCTACTGAGTTTAAGATGTCTCCTGGGCACCTGGAGTTTGAGGTGTCTGAAAGGTGCTTTTGTGCCTAAGGATTACAACAATGTAAGTAAAAAGACCAGTCACCACTGTGCTCCCAAAGGAGCAATGGGAAAAGGCCCCTTCTTCCCACTTTCTTGAAAAAGTGATGGGCTATGGGTGTACAGATTACTTGGCTAGTCTAGGTTTTTCTTTCTTTTTTCTTTATTATAAGGAATAGCTTATTATAATGGGGAGATATGGGGGAAGGATACGTCAAGAAACAGATGATGGAAAAACAAAAATATTTTTAAAAACTTACTTGTTTAAAAAAAAGAAATGCTTTAAGAAGTGTTTAAATCATTCAAGAATCATTGCTTCTCAGCAAACTACTACTTCTTACAGCTGGTAATAAAAATCAAAAGGCTTCGCTTTGCCTACAGAAAAAAGTCCCTGCCTATGGCCCTCCACAGTCTGGCTCCACCCGACTTGTCTAGCCTTAGCTTATATTATTCCCTTTTATGTGTTCGGTATTCTAGAAAAACAAAATTGGGCCACTCTCGATTCCTTCTTCTTATTCTGTCCCTTCCCATGGCTCTGCCTTTTCTCCCTGGGACAGGAAGGGACTCTTCTTCCTCCCCTTCCTTCCTCCATTTGCCAAAATCCTTCCGTTCCTTCCAGGCAGAAGAAACTTTTTTTTTTTTTTTCAATTTCCCACTGCTCAAAGCTGGTCATTTCTTTGACGCTGATTTTATTGTCCCTTTTTATCATGACTTTTTATGTGCTTTTCCTCAGCCCCCCCCATTATTTTGGAAACATCATGAGCACACAGTAGGAATTTCATGTTCAACTTCTTGTTCAATTTGTTGAATTGAATTCCGACTTAAGCCTATTTCTGCTCTCTTTCCTGGATGAGTATTTCTTCTTTTCTCTTTTATATCAATCCCCTTTGTCCAGCTCTTAAAAGCCCCCATTTTTTGTAAATCAGTAAATGTTAAATATATTTTTAAGCAGCTATGTTTTCCCGTCATACTGTCTGGGAGAGGAATAAATCAGCACCTAGTGTTTTACGTGGCCTGCTGAGGAAATCCCTTTTCAATAAACAGGCGCCTAATATGTTGGCATCTCACCTCTATTGGGCTTATTTGTCGGGAGAGATGGTTGATGGCCACAATTATAGGTTGGACTTAATATTTCCTCAATATAATGTCTGTTTATGATGTTTTCGCTGGAGCAACAAGACGCGGACCTGAATTTTTGGCAGCATTCGGCGGAAATCCTCTCAGCCAGGTAGACGGTTAACAGTACCTCTGTAATTATCCTTTGCAGACTGAATATGGAAACAAGGGCAGGTAGCGGGGGATGCATTGCACAGCTAGAATAATTAAATGTTCTTGGTGGGCTGAGAATGCAGAGGATGGCATCGGGATTTCAGAGGAGCTGGGACAAGGGGAAGGATGGCAGCTGCTCGGATTGAAACCCGTGAACTCAAGGAAAGATGCTTTCCCATTCTATAGAAGGGGAGCAGGAGCATCCTGGGCTGGGATCACGGGCGGAGTTGACGTAAGGTCAGCAGGGCTTCCTGGAGCATCTGTCCTAATTGGAAGGCTCAGATTGGCTCAGTGGAAAAGAGCAAGGTCTAACCTGGGACAGGTGGGCTTGTTCTCCCAGGGCCTTGTTGGGATGGAGGTCTGCAACTCAAGACTTCCTTTGCATCTGGGTAAGCCAAGGACTCAGAGTGAGTTCTGTGCCTTGACCTTTGAAGTCCGTTCTAGCTGTTCTGTCTTTGAACAATGGACTCTCCATTGAAACCGTTGCTCTGGGGCTGTGCTACACTGAGCAGCAGATCTGCAGTCGCTTAGCAGTGCTAACGTACCGGCCCCCCAGATCTGGCAGACCCCAAGTTTCAGGCCATTCTTCCCGCCATTGTACCTTCCTGGCCATCCACCCTGATACTGATTCCTCGGTGGTCCTACCCAGACTTAAAACAGCTTCAGAAGCCCTGCCCTGCTGGATGTGGGAACCGCAGACAGGAGACAGCCTAACAAATTCTGCAATATTTGGTGAAATCGGTTCTCGGGACTCTCCCTCATACCGTGTCCTCTCTGTAGGGTCAGCTTCTCGTCCCTCCTGCCACCGCTTAGGCACTCCAGCCCTCCTCATCTTTGTGCCCACTCTGTACCAGGCACTGTGCCAGGGTACAAGCATTTTCTTATTTGATCCTCACAGGGGCTGTTACGACCTCCATTTTACAGGGAAGAACCCAAAAGCAAACGGAATCATGGTCAGACTTTAAATTTAAAGTGACCCCAGTCTGCAAGGGGCAGATTTAGCTTCCAAAGGGAACACATTTCCCAATGATTAGAGGTAGCCCAAAATGAAGTCGGCCACGGCAAGAATTCTGCCGGGCCCTCTTCTCTGGACGTCTTTAAGCCAAGGCTGGATGACCACTTAGTGTTATGTAGTACTTCTTGTCCGAATTCAGACTGTGTTCGATGGCCATTGAGGGCCCTTTCCATCCGATGGATGTAGGGCAGGGACTTATCGCTGCCGTCACTAGCTTATGAGCTCCCCGGAGCCACGGACTGATTGGGTCTCTTTTTGCCTCCTCAGTGCACAGTGCCTGGCACAGAGCAGGCGCTAAGTTGATTCATTGTCTCATGCTGGTTTCACACAGATGGACTGAGAGCTTCCTTTCCCATTTTAATATTTTGTGACATTTTATTTTTTAAATTTGCCCTGCTTTATGTTGCTGGCTTACCTGTTTGAGAGACTGACTGTTAGACAAAGATTTTATAGCACGTTGTCAGAGCTTAAAAATCATTCTTTGGACGTTTTATTAGGGAAAGAAATACCGTGATGTTTGGATTAATATTGTGAAACGCCGCTTGAGAGTGGGCCAGGATAGTTTTGGATTTGGAAAGTACTGAGTGTCTGACCTCTAGCTTAGAAGGTGTCAGTTCTTTTCCTATAGAGGCCCGTCGGCTTGGCTGTGTCACTGAAAACACCATTGGTGCTTACCTGCAGCTGTAGTTGCTCAAGACCTCAACTGGGACAACAAGTGCTTTCCTTTTTTCTGGTTTTAGTCCAGGATCAACATCTTCAGTTAGGAGGCCGGAAACCTCAAAAAGGGGACTAAATAAAAAGCAACTTTACCCCTTGCTTTTTATCCATTATATATCTCCTTAAAACGCATTATGGTATCGAGGGTATTGATACTAATTATTTGGCCAAAGAGTCCCTTGGAAAATAGTCATCTTGTGTGGGGCCCTGGTGGCGAAACTGGGAGTGTAATAAGTGATGAGGATTCCGAGATGGTTCTTTCATCGGTAACTGGTTCAACAAGCCAACCTCAAAGATGGACATCTCTAGTCCTCTTTGCCAGGCAGACTTCAGTATAGATCAGTTATACTTACTTTAGGGCCAGGGAGCTTTTCTTTAATTGATCCACTTTGTTTTTATGCAGGAATCCCTTCCTATTTAATATCTTCACACTGCTTAGTAGTTTCCTGTTAAGTTTATTTAAAAAAAAAAAAGCAAAATAAAACCAGCTAACATCATGATTACAGTGGACAAGACCGACGGTTGCCGTTTCTTAACAGAATAAGGAAGTGTCTGATATTAGTCACTTGGAACCCAAACTGGCCATTGTCTTTGGCCCGAGTTCCTTTGCCTCATGGTGTTGTCTTTGTTTAAATGACTGTAGCCTTTGGGTCCATTGGTACTTCCCTTCTGTTTTCCTCCCTCTGGGCTGGTGTGAACAAGTCTTCCCATCCATCCTGGCGTGCCTCATGCTCATTGTTCCTTGTGGTGTCAGGATATTCCACTACAATCTGGTGCCACAGATCATTTGCTTATTCCCCAAATGTTGAGGTCCAGACATTTTCACCAGCTCATTTTACAAGGAAATATCAGAAGTCCCCAACACCAAAGCTGTGAAGAGGAAGACCAGCTTCCTTCTAGTGAATGCACTCCTCCCTTTATATCCTATTATCCTCAGGTTTTAAAACTACTATAATTTTTTATTTTTTATTTTAAATTTAAAATTTTTAATTTAATTTTTAAATTTAATATTTTAAATTTAAATTAAATTTAGTTTAGTTTAAATTTTTAATTTAATTAAATTTTTCAAGCATCAAGAAAGGACAAACTATCAACAAGCACTTTAGAATCGCCTCTGATTTCTAAGCAACAAGAAAGAAAGAAAGGTTGGTCAGGAATCTTTCTATTGTATCAGAACATATGTCTAGCTAATCAGAACATTCTGGTTAAAGGTAGCCTGTCATTCAAATGAATGCAACACGGCCTAGTGGACTTTATTTTTTGAGATGAAGCTGCATGTAGAAGCAGACTCAGCATCTAGAAGACTTAGTCTCAAGTACAGTATCATCTCTGACATCTCTGTGACTCCGGACAAGTCATTTAAGTAGCCCCAGCCAACTCCCCAAAACTGTAGAGAACAGAGCAGATCCGGATCTAAATTGGTGATTTCCCTAACTCCATTTAAAAAATTAATAATTTTAAAAGATCTTTAACTGAAATAAGGAGAAACTTTGGTTGAATGGAGTTTTACGTAGCCAATAACACCAGGAAGGAGGTGTTGACTTTGCTCTACTTAGGTCCAGGAAGCAGAACTGGAGGGCGATGGGTTTGGCCCCAGAGCTACCAAAAGCTTAATTTAGGCTTGATTTCTGAAAAATTTCTCAAGACGAAGAGCTGTCCCTGGGAGGGATGGGCTATCATGGATTTGTTCATCTTGGGAAATCCTCCAGCAGGAGCTCAGTGACCACTGGGTTTTGAGTTCCTGTTCAAATACAGCTCAGACAAAATGTTCACCTCTAGGATCCTGAAATCTTGAGATATTGCCTCATGTCCGCCACATAGAGGAGATGGTGGCAGGTTGTAGACAAAATTCAAAAATTCTCCCACGGTTTGGGTTTTTATTTAATTTGACAGTGAACCCCCCCCGGACCTTTGCGGGGTGGTAAAGGAGCACCCGAATCCCCCCAAAAGAAATTGCACTTATCTCTGAATGGAACCCTGGTTTTGCATACTCTGGCTTGCTGCCGTGTGCACTTGTGGGCAAACTTAGACAAACTCTAGCGACAGGGAGACGCTACCGTGCTCCCCTCTGGAGGACAGTGGCAGGTGCTGCTGCTGGGCTGTTCTGTGCTCACGCTGGATCCCATTGGTTCTGGTTGCGGGTTCCCATGGTCCGACAGATCCATCCGGGGCCTGGGCGATGGGGACGTGGTCGGGGGTCAGGGCTTCTGCATTCTGACTCGGACACCTGGCCGTTGTGCCTTCAGCATCCCAGGGTGGGGACCAGGAGGGGAGAGCGCAGGATCCTCCCTTAGTGTCCTTAGGCGTCTTTGTTGTCACAGCTGAGCCGTCACCCTGTGGGGAGTCAGGCCCCTGCTCAGGTTCTGTTCTTCTTGTCCACCAGGTGGTTGTGCTACCATTCCAGAGCTAGACCCAGAGGAGAGAACGATGGAGCAGGACCCAAGCGCCATGTTCCCCAGTCCCAGTTCCCCAGCTGCCCAGAGCCTCCGGCCAGGTAAGAGGAGGGAGACCCTTCACCTGCCACAGCCCGCCTCTCCATCCCCCAGCAGCCCTGATGCTGAGCATTGTCCCATGTACCAACCTGGAGGGACCCAGCTCCTTCCCTGGTCTCCTCTCCGTCTGGGTCAGAGGTTCTGACCCTTTTTGGTACCATGACCCCTTGGGCAGCCAGTCTGGTGAAGCTCAGGATAATGCCTTAAGTAAAACTTAGAGAGGAGACCGATTACACTGAAACACAGAAATCAAAGTGCAGAGGGAATAAAAACGTCGGGACGCCCGATGGAGACCCAGGTCCCTGAAGCGCTGGACGCTTGCTTCTGCCGCTGACTGGACCGGCTTGTGTCGTCTCTTACTTATCTAAGGCCTTTTCCTCTGCTTTCTCTTTTAGACTCTTCTCCCCCCACCACGTCTCTGGAGTAATCAGACGGGAGCCACCCAGTTGGGCGGGAGCTGAGCCCTTCGTGCTGACCCGATGGAGTCCGTGGGCCACGCGCAGAAGCGGCTTTGGCGATCTCGGGCTCGGGGGCCTCCTCGCCCCTGCAGAGGGGCTTTGGGCAGCGGCAGGACGGAGACAGGGACCTTAGAGCGGGCTTCATTGTCGTGTGCAGGCCCATTGGGACTCTTGGAAGAGGCGATGCTCTCGCCTCCGCGGGCTGCTCTGGCGCCCGATGGGAGCATTTGGGACAACTGTGGGACGGCTGAGGGCCGCGGCCCGAAGGGCCCAGTTGTTAGTGAGCTCCTCCAGGAAAGGAGCCACTGCTTACCGAAGCTCCTCCAAGAGCTAGCTTGTGCTAGCTGACACCTGTCCGACTTTCCCCCTAAAAGGGAAAGAATCCTGCGGCCTCTCCCATCCCTCCTAAGATCTTAAGTAATTCTTACAAAGCCCGCCAGCCCAGCCCAGAATCTCCTCCTGCTTCAATGCATTCATTCTCCTCTCCTGGAGAGAGGTGAGTTTTGTGCTGGTCCAAGAAAGGAACTTGACACGCTCTCAAGGTAGGGAAGGCCAGTCCACTTCTTCCTGGGTCCCATTTATAGCAGGGGCTCACGCTTGATAATTAAACTTTAATGGATGCAGGAACCGTTTCCTGCCAACTCGGTGGGGTTGGAGTGACATGTTCAAAGCCAATTGACTCCTAAGGAGACATGTTGACACTAGTCTCGAACCCCCAGAAACCCCGTCCTTTGGGGAGGGGAGCACATAAAGAGGTCCAGTAAAAGGTTCCTTGTGGATCTTCTTTTCTAAGAGATTGAAAACCAGAACCAACTCTGTTAACTGTTTGTTGTTACCATTGGGCTTCTTTGAAAGAAGCAAAAGTTATTAAAAAAAATAAACATCTCAATTAAAAGCATGGCCCGAAGTGGGACAGCTGCAGCCCGCCCGTGACGCGCCTTCCAAAAGGCAATGGCCCCTTTTGCCTACGTCACAAAGATACGGCCTCGCTTGGGAGGTCAGCAAAGCCCCCCTGGGGAGGGGGCGTCAAAGACCTGTCCTGTCTCCTGTGAGGGGCCTCTGTCGCTGTCTCGTTCTCAGGTGTATATCTCTATGCAATCCTCGTCCCCTGCTGTCCCTCCGGCCTCTCCCCCTTCTACTCTCTGGGGTGTCTGTCCTTCTCTGGATGTGATGCATCTGTATACACTTCTATATGCGTCCCTTTTCTCTTACCGTAGCCCCCCACCTATCTCCTGCTCACTGCCTGCGTCACAGCAGCCCCCATTCCCACCCATTCCTCCTCCTCCTCCCAAGTTAATTTTCTTTATCTCTGTCTCTCTGTCTCTGTCTCTGTCTCTATCTCTTTCTCTCTCTCTCCTCTCTCTGTCTCTGTCTCTGTCTCTGTCTCTGTCTCTGTCTCTCTCTCTCTGTCTCTGTCTCTCTCTCCCTCCTTCCTTCCCTCCTTTCCTCCCTCCCTCCCTCTCTCTGCCTCTCTTTCCCCCCTCTCTCCTTCCCCCCATCTTGTCTTTCTGTCTGTCTGTCTCTTTCCATTCATGTTTTCCTTCTGCTCCACAGTTACCAAAAAGAACTCTGACTCCTTAGCACAGCATTCAAGGCTACTCTGTCTTTGCAGCCCTCATGCATGCTTCCTTAAACTGAAGGGGTGCATGGTGATAGTGTCCCCCACTGATCCTTGGGGCAGAGATCCACTTATACCACACCCTCCCTCCTGTCCCTTCCTCCCAAGTGGGACCCTCTTTCCCAGCCTGGAGCTGCAGACTTAGTCTCTCCAACTCTGGAACCCGCGCTGCCCTCATTCTGCACAGCTTTTATCAGCCAATCAGAGCAATGATTATTACTGGCATTTTCAAGTGCCCGCTGAGGGCAGACGCTGCCCAGTGCTGGGGGTACAGACGAGTCGGAATCCCCACATCAGAGTCCAGACAGATCTCCCAGTCGCTGTGTCTGGCTCCCGCCGTGTGCCAGAGTGTTCTCAGTCCTCCAGAGCCTGACTCCAGAACCCCCCGGCCCTGGTCAGTAAGATCCCTGCCCCCTCCTGAGCTTATCTTGCCTCATTTCTCACTGTAGTCATTGATGTATCTGCCATGCCCCTACCAGACCCTTAGCTCCACGAGGCTCCAACTCATGGGGTCTTTGCATCTCTCCAGTGGAAGAAGAAGAAATGTTTGTTGAATGAATGAAGGACTGGCCCGTTCATGCGGGCTACGTGATCGCCTCGTTCTAGCCCTTCCCTTTCATCTCCTTTCCCAGGCTATGATATAGAATGGAAATACACGGTCCATTATTTGTTAAATTCATTTTTAAGTTCACTGTTCTTCATTTTCAAAGTGCATGAATGGAACATTTTCTACTTATTTTTATCTGAAAATAAAAATAATATGCCTCCAAGTCAGGAAATTCAGTTTCTTCTTCCTTAGAGGGGCAGCGGGAGGTAGCAGAAGCAGCACTGAGGGGGATCCGAGGCCTCGGTCACTTCCCTGGGTCTCAGTTTCCCCAGAGGAGTCTCCGAGGTCACTTCTAGCTCCAAATCTCTGATCCTTTGCGGTCTCTGCTGCTTTCCCTTTAAAAGACCCTTTCCTTGACTTCCCTGCGTCGCTTGGATGCTCCATCCGCGTCTTCTGCTGCTCGTCCGGAGCTCCTCCTGCTGAGCCGAAAGACACTCCAGCCCTAGATGACCTCGACTTTCCCGGCTGGGACTTGACTCACTCAGAGAGGGAAGGAGTCAGCATTTCCATTTCCTGGCAATATGTGGCGGCCGCTTTCATTCTTCACTGCCTGACCTCTCAGAAGGAAATGATAACGCGCGCTTCTGACATTTCACTGTCCGGCACTAATTGGATTGAGTGGACAGAATTGCTTTTCTGAGCAGCCACACGCCAAAGGGCGCCCCAGACGTGGCCCATGCAGTTTTGAGCTGTCACTGGAGATGCCCTCCTGCAACAGCTGCCCAGCTCTCTGCCAAGCAGAGGGGAAGAAGGGGTCAGGAATCCCATTACAACTCGGCCAACTCTTCATCCAAACTCACCGAAGAGACAACGCTCCTGCCCATGTGACTTTGGCTCTGCCCGGAAGTCCTTGAGGCTGCGATCGCCCCATTTCAGAGGGGAAGGGGCTTTCAGAGGTCCCCCGACCCAGAGCGTGCTGGGACAAGAGCCCGAACACAGTGACATCGCCAGCAAGATGCCACCTCTTGGAGGGGCTCGCCAGCTGGGCATTAGGACTGGTTTCCAAGTCTGTCCCTGTGACTTCCACCTGCAGCTTCTAGCTGCGCTCTTGGGGTTCATGGAGGCAAGAGCGAGCAGCCCAACAGCCCCGAGAGTGGGACCTGAAGTTCTCCTTTTCTCATACAGCATCTCTGCTCTAGACCGCCCATCCCCTCAAGACGATGCAAACAGGGGCCGGCTGTGAATTCTTCCTGCCAGAAGGCTCCAGCTTCTCCTCTTCTTAAACTGGGGCTCCCAGGACCGAACATGGGGCCTCCTGATAACGGAACTGAGACCACCTTCTTTTGTAAACTGACAGTGAGGAGTCATTGAATCACTTGGGCAACAAGGGAATCATGCTCATGCTATTACTACTACTGTAGTACTATTACTACTACTTTACTATTACTACTACTACTACTACTACTATTACTACTACTATACTACTACTACTATACTACTACTACTACTACTACTAGTGCTGCTACTACTACTACTACTACTAGTGCTACTACTACTATTAGTGCTACTACT